>CATIWQ010028108.1:0-17414 GCA_949673415.1 Euphorbia schlechtendalii
ATATAACTTGATTAACATAAAAGACTTAGCACGAAATACGCATTATGACACATAGACATATCATAAACTTTGAAATAGAAAGTATAAGTAGAAAGCAAAGCAAAGTTGTAAGGTATGCAAGTGAAAGCTAAAGTTTATCAAACCGTATCCACTCTTTAATGGGAGTTATCAACTCCTGCAATTCCTGCGTCTGCTTTGAATTCGATCTCAGCCCGTACAGAACCTCCGCTAGGATGCTATTCTTTGTGAATATCGAACAAATGAATATTGAAGAATGAAAACTTTTATTGATAAGTGATTTGCAAGTACACTTATACAACAATCGCTCGAATAAGTAGAGAAATCTAGTGATAGAAACAAAGAATTGAATCACTTAAACATTTTTTCTCTAGCACTTAAGAACGTAGCGAATCTAACTATACACACACTATATCTCTCTCTAATTGCACTCCTCTCCCTTTCTAGTGGTACACGACTGATACACACTTGAATACACCAAATTGTTGAGGATTTGGAGCCCTATTTATAGAGTTTTATGGGTTGCGTCTATCCAAATGAAGAGTCACATCCATTGGTGAAAGATTCCATCTCTTCAATGTGATTGGTTGAGAGGTTTTAATTCAATCCACACTGGATAGGCACCTTTCCATGATTGGTTAACTCCTGATAAGTGTCTGTTCATTGGTAGTTGATGGCAGTTGATCATACTTATCTGGCGGTTGGTAGTTAAGAAGATAATACCAAAAAACCATCCATGTCGCGACCGCGATATGTGATTCGCGACCGTGAACCTTTGATTGGTAGATTTCTATTTCTAAAGTGAAAGGGTCACGACTGTGAGGTATTGTCGTGACTGTGAATTGAGTTTTCTTTAGAAATCTCCTTGTAACTTCACCGATCTTTGACAGCTTCGATCCTAAGCCAAATCTTTAAGTTCCACGCATCCTTTTACACATTTTTCACTCTTTTTTCATAGAATTCCACTTTAGCTCATTTTACTCCCAAGATTTACCTAGTATCTGCATTTGCATCTAAAACAACTACATACCACATGAAATCTTTTATATGAAGTATGAAAATGTCTAAAACTATAGTGTTTATTGTATAAAATTTATATAATAATAAGTGTAATTATACACTTATCATCGACCCCAAAAATTCTCCCAATAAACTTATTAAGGATGAGTTCATTCTTCTTCTCCACAAATACCTTTCCACTTCGGTATTTTATCGAGTAGAGAATACCAAAGTCCAAAAGAAAGATTTGTTTATTCTTTCTTATGCTTTGATGAAACAAAAAGCGAATTTCATGGATATTATATGGGACATGATGAAGAAGAATTCTATGAGTATGAGGAACAAGATTGGAGCGATCGAAATTATCACTGCTATCATCTTCGGTGCGCGTAACGAACTCTCCTATGTCTAACAACCAAGTGAGTTATATTGATAGGAATTACTTAAAGAATATTAGACTTCTTCAAGATAATGATGGTGTATATTCTTTCTACTCCTACTCCAACTGCACCAAGAAGTTAATTTCCACTCATGAAGATTCTTCTATTGGACCATCTAATCCTACAGTTAGACATCATCATGGAAAAGCTCAAATGATTGAAGAAGAAGATGAAGAAGAAGAAGATGAAGCTCTGGAAGATTGGCAGGCGAGCATGCAACAAAAATTAGACAATTGCCAAGCGGAACTTGGAGTAATGAAGAAGGACATGAAGATTCTAAAGAAAAGTAATAAATCAATGCTTTGAAAATTACTATCTTTCTTTAGAAAACAAAACTATCGATTTACTCCTAGTTTCCCGGATTCTCCTTCTCAATAGAACGGGTTTACTCTCTTCTGTACATTTTCTTTTTCAAGTTTTTAGACTAGTTGTTTGTTTTTAGTTTTTCAATTTTAATAAAGTCTTCCACAATGAGGATATTATGTTCTTTATTGTGGGGGGATATTTGTAAAAAACATCCCAAAATCCAAAAAAAAAATTAAATAAAAATTAAAAAAGTTGAAGAATTTGAAAATTTTTCTTGATTTTTGTGTTATTTACACATTATCCATACCTTTACTATACTAACATATGTTCCAAGGTTATTGTGAGTATTAGGTATTTCAAGTTTGATGTTAGTGCATATTTCGAACAAAATGTTTTGAGTATGACCACACGTTGAGAGTGTGAGCGTTTTTTGCATGACATTTAGCATTTGGCAACGATGAGTTGTGAGTAACATTCAAAAGTAAAAGTTTTGATATATATTTCAATGCAACATGAATTATTATAAGTTATATAGTTTTAGTTTAATGCTACCTATAAGTTAGTAGTGGAGTAATATCTAGTAGTGTTCTTACTATGAGTTTTCTATGCAATTCTCGAATATGTCCTATAAGTATTGAGTGTGTTTAAAGTGTTGGGAAACTATAGTCATAATACTTTGAAAGTGTTCAATAAAGGATGAGGTTATTAAGAGTGAAAAAAATCAAAAAGAGAGGATAACCAATGAGTTATGCAAAAGGTGAGTAGTGGTACGGAGAAGAAACTGCAACCATTCAATGAGTGAAAAAAGAAAAAGTACCATAGCATGAAAAATGGGTGCAAATTACAAATTTGTACTTCAAAAACATATGCTTAAAAGAAAAAAAAGAGAGAAAGTGGTATGGAGCATAAAATGCAAC
The DNA here is from genome assembly GCA_949673415.1 of Euphorbia schlechtendalii. Taxonomy (NCBI): domain Eukaryota; kingdom Viridiplantae; phylum Streptophyta; class Magnoliopsida; order Malpighiales; family Euphorbiaceae; genus Euphorbia; species Euphorbia schlechtendalii. Next base: position 2,681 of record CATIWQ010028108.1, read on the forward strand.
CACTAAAAAAAGGGGAGAGTGGTATGGAGTAGACCTATTCTTCGGGCGAGCCAAGCTTGGTGGGTTTTTTTACAAAAAATGCTAACCCAAGCCTGGTCCAAGCCCATACTTTAGAATTTCAGGCTCGAGCCAGGTTTACAAGGTCATTCCCAAGCCCATGAATATTTTTTTTGTTATAAATATTTTTATTAAACTAAGTTAAAAAAAAATAAAGTAGATCAAAATAAGTTTAAATTTTTAATATAATTACATTGTTTACTTAAAATCTTTAATATTTAGTAACATTATTGTAATCAAGTATACAAATTTAATATGACAAAATATAGGAACTTAAAATAATTATAAATTTAATGTATAAATATATAATAAATAAATAAAATTATTCATCGGGTAGGGGTTTGGGCCGGGCTTGGGTATTTATATAAAAACCATGCCTGACCCATCAATCTTTGGGCTTTGATGGGCTAAGGCTCGGGCCGGGCGTGTTTAAAAAATGACTGTCCAAACCTGGCCCGTTGAAGCGGGCTCGGGCTAGGCCGGGCGAGTACCCCGGCTCTCGAACAGGTCTAGTATGGAGCATAAAATGTAACCACTTAGAGTGTTTTTAGCATCCTAGGTTACCTGAAAATGCCTTCAGATCAAATTTTCCAAAGTGTGCTTCCTTTGTCCTTTATACTTTGTACTATACTTGAGAGAAGGAAATATTCGAGTAAGCATGCAATTCAGTTGACTCTCCATTAAGAGCAAAGGTATGCAATTGGACTATATAAATTGCACATTACTAATTTGTGAGAAATTTCAAACCTTTACTTAAATTTTATGAAACATGGGAATGTGATACTCACTACGATATTCTTTCGCCAAATGAGGTACGAACTTGATTGCTAATTTATACACTTCTATTGTGTTTACCTTGAGGAAAATGCAAAAGTTAAGTGTGGGGGTGTGATAAGTGTATAATTACACTTATTATCATAACATTTTCAATCATAAAACTATATGGCTTTGTTTCATTTTATACTTCATATTAAAGATTTCATGTGGTATGAAGTTGTTTTTTATGCAAATGCAGAACTAGGTAAATCTTGGGAGTAAAATGATCAAAGGTGGAATTCTATAGAAAAAGAGTGAAAAAGGTGCAAAAAGATGCATGGAACACAAGGATTTGGCTTAGGATCGAAGCTGTTAAAGTTTGGCAAAGTTGCATAGCAGAATCATGAAGAATCAACATTTCATGATCATGACATCCATTCGCGGTCGTGACTTGTTACTCTTCATAAACAAGAAACTGCTAACCAATGTTCACAGTCGCGACATGTGATTGGCGGTCATGACTTGTGACGGTTATTTATTATCTCTTTTCAACTACCAACCGCCAGATAACAACGATCAACCACCATCAACTACCAATCGAAAAGACACCTTTTGGAAGTCAACAATCATGAAAAAGTGCCTTTCCATTGTGGATGAGGATGAATCTTTGCATTCAATCATATTGAAGTGATGTAACCCTTCGCCAATGGATACGACTCTTCGTTTGGATAGACGCAAACCTTCACTCTATAAATAGGGCTCAAAACTAGTCAATTTCATGTGGAGAGAATGAAAGGGTGTGACACAAGGAGATGGACTGAATGGTAGTATGTGTGATACACATTAGAGAGTGAAAATAATATAGATTTCGCTACATTCAAAGTCTTAGTGAGATAAATGTATAAGTGACTCGATTCCTATTTCTATCATTATATTTCTACACAAATTCGAGTGTTTGTTGTATGAGTGTAATTACAAAGAACTTATTAATAAAAGTTTTCATTCTTCAACATTCTTTTATTCCATATTCACAAAGAATAGCATCGTAGCAAAGGTTTTATACGAGTAGAGACCGAATTCAAAGTAAACGCAGGAATTGTAGGAATTGGCGACTCCCATTAAAGAGTGGATACAGTTTGATCAACTTTAGCTCTCACTTGCATACCTTACAACTTTACTTTGTTTTCTGCTTATACTTTCTATTTCAAAATTTATGATATGTCTATGTGTCATAACGAGTATTTTATCTTGCATCTTTTATATTAATCAAGTTATATGCTTTCGAGTTAACTTTAAGAGTGATTTTGAGTTTAACAAGATTCTGTATAGTCACTGGATCTGTGATTATAACGCTGTTTAGTAAGCCAACATTTATAGAATGGTAACTTGCTAAATATGGCTATGTGAGAGTGACCCGTACTAAGCATAGTAATATTGTTATCCAGGTTCTTATAAGTGTCATAATTCGTTTACCCTAGATTTAGAAAAGTCATCTCATGTTTTTCTCTGCAGTGAATTATTGAACATTAGGGCTTCTAGAACCATTTTCGTTGAAGTTATCTAGTGTACGAAATATTCTTGATTATTTTGCATGTTTTTCTCTGCTAAACTTTTTCTTCGGAATATCTTTATATTTTACATCTTCTCTAGTCTGTTCATTCATCTATCTATTTATCCATCTATCATCCAAACCCTCCAATAAAATTCCCTATTTTTGTTTACCTCGTAACTCTAGTTGGTCTTTATAACCAAATTCCTTCCTTGTAGGATCGATATCTTTTAAAACTACATCGAAACTGTATACTTGCAGTGGTCACCATTTTTCTATTTGATAAGTGGTATTGACAACACCTGTTCATATTTTGAACTTCTTAAATTATCGGTAGAAAAGTGGAGAACAAGGTTTTTGGCATCATAATAGAATATAAGCCCTCAAAATAAGTAGAGTCAAAACCTTGCGATCATGAATTTATGTTATTTATGTTATAAACTGTTGCAGGAATAAATGCTAAGACCAAACTCTAAGAAAAGCTTAAATTAGACAAAGTCCCAAATCGAAGAAAATTTCTCTAACTATGGGGGAGCTGAGCTGAATTAAGAGAATCTACTCAGTATGGGGGAGTCCACACTGACTAAGGAGTTCACTCAGCATGGGGGAGTCCACACTGAACAAAATACTCGTTATGACACATAGACATATCATAAACTTCGAAATAGAAAGTATAAGTAGAAAACAAAGTAAAGTTGTAAGGTATGCAAGTAAAAGCTAAAGTTGATTAAACCATATCCACTCTTTAATGGGAGTCGTCAATTCCTGTAATTCCTCCGTCTACTTTGAATTCGGTCTCGACTCGTACAGAACCTCCACTAAGATGCTATTCTTTGTAAATATCGAACAAATGAATGTTGAAGAATAGAAAACTTTATTGATAAGTGCTTTGCAATTAAACTCATACAACAATTGCTCAAATTTGTGGAGAAATCTAGTGATCGAAATAAGAATCGAATCACTTATATATTTTTCTCACTAAAACTTTGAACGTAGCGAAATCTATACAACTTTCACTCTGTATCATGTATCATATGCTCTATCAATTTTCACCACCATATATACCACGAAAATGGTGATTTTGAACCCTATTTATAGAGTGTGAAGGTTGCGTCTATCCAAACGAAGAGTAATGTCCATCCGTGAAGGGTTATATCACTTCAATGTGATCGGATGCAAGGTTTCATCCTCATCTTTAATGGAAAGGCACCTTTTTGTAATTGGATTGCTTCCAAGAGGTATCTTTTCATCTAACAGTTGATGGCAGTTGATCATTCTTATCCGGTGGTTGGAAGTTGAGAAGAGTTATCCAAAACTATCACAAGTTGCAAGTGCTATATACATGTCGTAATTGTGAATATTGGTTGGCAACTTTCTACTTGTGAAGAATGACAAGTCGCGACCACGAATGGGTGTCACGATCATGACATGTGTTTTTTCTTCATGATTTTTCTTTGCAACTTAGCCAATCTTTGACAACTTTGATCCTAAGCCAATTCCTTGTGTTCCACACATCTTTTTTCATCTTTTTCTCTCTTTTTACATAGAATTCCATTGATCATTTTACTCCCAAGATTCACCTAGTTTCTACACTTGCATAAAAAACAACTACATATCATGTGAAATCTTTTATATGAAGTCTAAAGTAACTCTAAACCATATCATTTTATAAGTAAAAATATCATGATAATAAGTGTAATTTCACACTTATCAACAAACACAAATTGTCTTATCTATTTATAATAGAGAGAAATCACTTAAGATTTAACATTGTAAAGGATTCAATCTATTTTATATGTTGAAATCCTCTGTTCACAATTTATTTATGAAAATTTGAGTGAAAACTTGGGAAGGGTACTCAAACTGTGTTCGAGTGGTAGTTAGAAAGGAAGGTACTTTTTGTGATTGAGTCTACCTGTTGTAAAGGCTTCTTTACCTAAGGAAGGAAGGAAAACACTAGTGGATTAAAGCTCGGAAAAGAATTCGGGGATTGGAGGTAGGCTAGGGGTCGAACTAGGATAAAATTTTAGGTGTTAACATTCTAACCTTTGTCGCTTGACTTTATTGTGTTTCACTCATTCATCCTTCTCTCTGTTTTACAAGTTTTGCTTGAAAAAACCAATCCGAGCTAAGTACAGTACTCAGCAGTGATTGAAGATAAACTATGCTAGCGAAGCTGAACATTTTATAGTTTTTTGACCCAGCTTAGCACGTTTCACTTAGCATGCATCTAAAAATTGAACTTGGAAAAGATATTTCATAATATCTAAAAAGAAACAAGTATAGCATTCACCCCCTCTGCTATTTATATTAAGTTGTTTCAGACCAACATAAGAAGTGATTATCTTCAGTTCCTCATTCGATAAAAAACTAGGTGTTCCTGCAAAGCTAAAAACTCAGCACTGTTAATAAGAGAATCAAGTACAAATTTACCTCTTCCTCTAGTTCTTTTTTATTCACTTTATTTTGCATTCACAAATTTCTTGTAAGACTCATTGTAATCATCTGATTTGTCAGAATTTGAAAACTTAGCATTGTGTGTAGTAATAGCATTTTGTCTCTTTTGTAAATCTTTGTACCAATTTGTAAAACCAACCAACTTGAAGCAAGAGGATTTTGAGTGGTATGGAGTATTGTAATGACTGCAAGGCCTTTATTCATCAACTGATGCCTTCTTGTTATCTGCCTTTTGATATCTTCCTTCTTATCTGTTTCCGTAATTTTGTGCAGACCTAAAGAAATTTGCTACTTCAACAGTATTGTCGATGCAAATTTCTCTTTGTTTTTTAACCCTCACCACCGTGGAATATGCTTTGTTGATTGATGGTAAAGGATCCATCATTAACACTTGATTTATTATAGCTTTATAAGAATTTGCTAATCTAAATTAGAAACTATAATAGCTTGTCTTCCTCTTTCTGATATGCAGTCTTCTTGAAAGCCTCACATACACAATTGCATTGACAAACCACATCAAGCCTTAAAATACTTAGTTCACTTCAATACTTCTTCATTTTTTTGTAATACTGCATCATTGTCAAATCTCCTTGAGTTAGCAAACTCAAATGTCTCTTGATTTTGTAGAGTAAAGGTCCATTGCTCTCACCAAACCTTTGTACAGACTCTGGCGCAATCAACATAGAGGAAATCTTCACTCAGATCCTTACTCATAGAATTTAAAATCCAAGAAGTAACAAAACAATCAGATTTCTACCGATTCTGGAATTCCTCTGTAATTTTAGTAGGGGTTTCAAATCATCTTCTAGTATAAACCTCAACTTCTCTTTAGCAATCAAGGTTCTCTTGGTGGCTCTGCTCCATGATAAAAAGTTGTTTCCAGTTAGAATAGATCTCACAAGACTTATACTAGGATTTTACTACAAGTTGTTCATATGCATCTACTGCTCTACTCTTGAATTTTCATCAACGATTTCGTCTTATGTGCGATTAGTCTCTTCACTATTATTCAAGAACTGAAATCTGTTCACGTTTCTTATCACCATTTTTGAATCATAAGCTCTAGTACAATGAAGAAATGAAAAGGGGAACAAAATGTATATGATCAAAGAAGAACAAAATTAATTCTGTATACATTAACTCTCAAAGGAAAAATACAAAGCTTCACATATTTATGTTATTCACAGGTAAAGAAAAGGGTACATTAGTAACTAGACTATATTGGTGGGAGACTAACAAATTCAGTTAGAGCTGCTTAGCTCAGTAACAATATTAGAACATTTGAGTTGACTGTGATGGCAGTAATCATGTGCTTGCTGGTATATGCTATTCCTGAGTTTCCAACATTATGTGGTCACATAAATAATTATTAACCTAAATACAAATTTCAATGAGGTTATATTTATCCATAAATATTAAATAATTATTAAACATGGCATATAAATATATAAATAAAATTATTATTCATCGGGTCGGGCTCGGATCAGGCTTGGATATATACATAAAGATCAAGTCTGATTCTTAAAACTTCGTGTTTTAAAAGGCTCGTATAGGAAATAGTAAAAATATGAATGTTCAAACCCGGCCATGAGAGCAAGAGTAAGAAGGTTTGTTTAAAACCCCACATTGGTATCATCCAAACCCCCCCCCCCCCAACACACACACATATAGGCAGCGGCATGAGCATAATTATAGCTTCATGGGGAATAGATGTATATTTATGGACCAAGTAAATGTTTCTTTGTTATGGCAATGGTTGTGGATTATGGTCAGGGTTAATAGGCATGAATTTAATGAAAACTCTTTTTCTTGTTGGTTTATAATGGCATACATCTTAGAGAATTTTATTGATTTTGTAGTTTCTTCATTTTCTATATCATTTTGCAAATGATAAATGAGACACACATGTCCTTCAAAAACATACTTCAGATATCATTATTGTTCTTTTTATAAAGACCCAATTCGAAATATTTTTAAAACATTTTTCCCGCACACTTATGCCTCACAATACCACATGTATAAAGGTTGTTTAAAGTGCAGAATGCCGCTTTTATACTAAGTACAAAGCATCCACAACCATCGTAAACGGGATATAGGAGGAGGAATGAAGCACATATTGTGTTCATACCAAATTTATACATCCTTGTACCAAGTATAAATTGTGCTCCTAGGAAATCTTTGTAGGAGAGGTGTTAAAAAGGTATAATGGATGCTATGTAAACTTCATACCACCATTATACAAGGTATAATATGCAATGGTGGGAATCCTTGTATGTGAGAAATAAAAGATGTTTAAAGTACATGCTATATTGTTAATACCGCTTTTATGTCATTGTTATATCAAGTATAAGGTGCAAATCTTGCAATACTTATACCGAATTCATACATGTAGACCATAGAATAAGGAGATATGACTATGTGGGAAAAAATATGCCAAAATAAATTTTTTAAAAGATAAAAATAAAACAACAAAATATTTGACAAGTTCGTGATAAAAAATAAATAAATAACTTTTAAGAAAACAAATACAAAATTTAAAATAAAAATTCACTCTAAATTAGACATGTTCACGGGTCGGGTACCCTCATAGCCAAGTCTGAAGTTGCTCATTTGGACTGAACTAGGACTCATTTTCTTATAAAGTCTGGTTCGAACCCATGCCCTCTAAAACTCAAAGTTTTATGGACGGACTTAGTTTTTGTTCAAATACCCAAACCCGGTATGATGACTAATTAGTATATTTTTTAAAATATTTATATATTAAATTTAATAATATTTTTGACATTTTTAACTCATTCAATTTGAAATTTTAAATTTTATATACTAATACATATTAAAGATTTTAAGTAAAAAAATATATCCTTTTCATTCTATTTAGTCTACGAAATGTTTTTTAATAAAATACAAATGGGCATTGGCCCAAAGCTTGAAATATTCTCATAAACTCAGCCCAAATCCAATACAAAGTTTTGAAATATGGATTGGGTTGGAGTTGTTTGATGAGTTTAGTCAAAAATCTAATCAAGTTTGGAATGAACCCAGCCCAGCCTGAGCAATGAATAAGTAGGGTTATTGTGAGCGGACGACGTTATGCCCTCCCCTTCTCCTGCCTTGTAATATGACCGTTGGGGTTTTCAAAAACTGGTTATTGGTGTGGAGCAAATTCCAAAGACTTGAAGCCTAAACCTCTAGCCTACTTTATACAAAGTCGCCACCTAGATCAGCTCTTCTGGAAATTCGGTATAGCCTAGATCCGTTAAGCCCAAATGATAACGTAGTATAAAGATTTGGGTCCGAATGAGTTACTTATTTCATCGTTATTTAAGTCATATTAGGATGTTTGCTACAATATTCCAATATCATGACATTTTATTCGAAGTCATTTGCGGATTATATTTTAACACGAATGCAGAAAGCAATATATAAGTGCAGAAAGTAAACACGTAGTAAAGTAAGTGCACCTAGTCTAAGGGGGATTATTTACACATCGGGATGAATGATACAACTTGCTTGAAATACATGAGATCTACAAATACATTAGTATAGCAATACGCAACGGAAAGATAAATCCTAACATACATCTAAACTAATATACTTGCATCCACAAAGGTTAGTACACGAGATTTTTCACAGCACAAGTATGTACAAGTGAACTAATTATGTTCAATTTTCGTATTTGTAAGACCCGCGTGGTCAATTTAAAAGTGCCAAAAGTGTAGAACCCAAGTTAATAGTACTTCACAGTACTAAGTTGTTTTGGAAATAGCAAACTATCTAGGATAGTGAAATTAATTGAGTACTATGTAGACTATTAATTAATAAAGCTGACTTGAGTTTATTCAAGGGAGAACAACTCATTTTTGCTGGATAATTAATTAAGTTATGACTTAGAGTAGGAAAAGCTGAGTCTATGCTGAGTATTACATAGTTTAAGATTACTTCACTTATCTCGTGTTGAGTCCTGCTTTTATTTAATTAAAAGCACATTTTTAGACACTTAGAGACTTAATAACACATGTACTACTAACATCGTCTGTGAAGGAATGGAATATTCTTTAATTACTTTTCAGGAGAAAAGGCGTTGAAATTAATGAAGATTCCTATGGTCCTCACAACACCAAAAAGTGTCAGTACAGTATGTCAAGGATTCCTCGCTATAGTCCGAGTAAAAGGAATTTTCTATTATGCACCACGTCTCAAGTGTCTTCGCTCAAATCTGTCAACGTCAGCAAAGTCAACAAATGGGAAGACTCGACATTCCATTCAAGCGCATCTCTCTTAGAACCAAATTTCTTGAAGATAAATGAGATTTTGTCAAAGGAATTTTATCACGCCTCAACGTTCAAATTCTATCGCTAAACATCCTGGAATCTGTCTCCAACCGGAAGATTCGAAAGATTAGAAGAGATGAGAAATTGAAGATCAGCAATACCATAAAGTTTACAATGGCTACTTCACAGAGCTTCAAAGTATAAATAGAAGACTGGAACAGATGCTCAAACTTGGTGAATCACCTAGAATTTCTTAAGAGCTAAAAATCTACGTAAATTACTCTAGCTTTCAAAGAAATTCCACTGAAAGCAATCAGCAAACATCAAAGTCATATCTATTGGTAATAGAGAGAAATTTACTTAGATTAACATTGTAAGGATTCAACGTTTCTATAAGTTGAATCCAGTTTGCATTTCTATTTAATTTGAGTGTCAGTTTGGGAAGGGTACCAAACTGAGTTGAGCTATAGTTAGAAAGGAGGGTACTTTCTGTAATAGTATCTACCCGCTGTAAAGGATTCTTCGCCTATTGAAAGAACTACTCACTAGTGGATTAAAGCTCAGAGACTGTATCCGGGGACTAGAGTTAGACTAGGGGCCGAACAAGGATAAATCTCATGTGTTGACATTCTAACTTTAAGCATTAAGCTTTAGTAGTGATCAACTCATTCATCCCTTTCTCTCATTCATATATTTACTTGTTATCCGGCCTATGCTGAGTAGTCTTACTCAGCTAAAGGTTGAAGATAAATTGTGCCAATAAAGCTGAGCAGTTTATAAGTTTTTGTACCGCACTCAGCATGCATATAAAAATCAAACTTAACGATTAACTCTAAATTATCTAAAAGTAACCAATATTAAGCATTCACCCCCTCTACTGTTGTTAAGAGCCCGTTTACCGAATAAAAAATAGTATTGGAGAGGTTGCTCAGCTTTTAGACTAATCATCTTTGAGTCAAGATCCATAAATGGCTTACAACAACTTTAGTTCCTGTTCTAGTCAATAGTTCTCCTTAAGGAGGGAATGTCTATTACTAGACCACCTCTATTCGATGGTAATCATTATACATTCTGGAAAAATCGAATGAAAAATTTCATCCAGTCTCAAAGCATGTAGGCCTGGCTCGCTATTGAGCTTAGTCCTAGAGTTCCCACAATGGTGAGGAATGGTGTGCGTATACCTGTAGATCCAGAGGACTACAATGATGCTGACCTAAAGCTTCTATAAGAGAATATCACATCGATTAACTACTTACACTATGCATTAGATCTTACTGAGTTTAACAGGGTCTCAGGATGTGAAACAGCATAGGAGATCTCGAAGAAGCTGGAGATTACCTACGAGGTGACTGACATGGTTAAAGAGTCAAAGATAAATCTCATGCTGAGGGAGTATGAGATATTCTAGCTGGGCACCAGTGAGGGTATTCAAAGCATGAATACCTAGTTCATTAACATTGTGAATAAACTAAAGAGGCTTGGAAAGGAGTTCACCAAGGATGAGCTCGTCAAGAAGATTCTTCGCACTCTTACTGTAAAGTGGGATTCATAGAAGAGCGCTATTGAGGAGGCTCACGATCTTAAGACCGACAGTTATGATGAGCCGATAGGCACTTTGCTAACTCCTGATATTACTTTGAGGAAATACTTAGATGATTCCAAGAGGAATATGGCAAGGAGGGCAAAGCCATTATCCTTAAAGCAGATTCATCATATGAATCCACTAGCTACGACTCTGATGAGCAAATGGCCCTTCTAACCAGGTGTTTCAAACACTTCATTAAGAAGGACGGGAAGTTAAATAGCGAGAAGAAGTTTCCCACTAAAACCAAGTCAACTCAGCACCGGTGAGGAGCTGAGGAATGACTGAAGAAGGAGCATAACAAAGACATCAAATGTTTTAGCTGTGGAGAGAAAGGCCACATCCAATCGAGCTATCCCAAGGCAAAGAAGGACAGGTTCAAGAAGAGGTTCTCCAAGAAAAATGAGGTACTTGCTGCCACTTTGAGTGATTTAGAAGAATCTTCATCATATAATGAGGAAGCTACTGATTCAACCAACCTTTGCTTGATGGCCTTTGAGAATCAATGAGGCAAAGGCTTAGCTCTACCTCTGGTAGAGATCATTCCGCTGTCAACTCTGAAGCTGAGCATGATAAAGGAAAAGCTTCTCAAGCTAAGGTACATTCTGATGTTCATTTATATATTGATGGATTTACCCAGACTCTCTTTGATGTGATGAAAATAACTAATAAATCAGTGAAAAACATCAAAGAGATAGTGAGGAGAAGTGAAGATCTGGAAGATACTAATGCTTCCTTAATGCTTGATATCCGTTTTCTTTAAGAAAAACTTGAGTATCAAGAATGTGCTATCAACAAGCTCACTAAGTAATTAGATGAGTTGACTACTCACATAACGGCTTAAAGAAGAAAGGGGTTCCTCCTCCAACCAACAGTCAATCTTAGAGTAACAAAACTCGCAATTCTAAGAGGAAGAATTCCTCTAAATAAAAGAAAGCGAGCCTGCCCAAACCAAAAATGGTGTGTGGGTTTTTTGGGAAAGATGAACATGCCACAGTTCTTTGTAGGCATAAAAATGGTTATTACGATGAATATGACTGGTCAAACTTAAGCATTGCTAATAAAGGAGGACCTAGCTTGAAAGTATGGGTACCTAAGAAAACGTAACTGTTTTGCAAGTGAGCCTTAGATCTACTGATGACTCTCGAATGTGGTATTTGGATAGCGGATGCTCAAGGTATATGATGGGAGATGAAAGCTAGTTCATCTTATTGGAGCGCAAAAGAAATGGAAGTGTCAATTTTTGAGATAACCAGAAAGGCAAGATTGTGGGCTGTGGCACTATTGGTATCTCTCCTTCAATCGAAGAGGTTTCTCTTGTTAAGGGTCTGAAGTTCAATCTACTCAGCAAAGACCAGCTCTGCGACAAAAGCAGAACGATTATATTTGTCTCAAGAGGATGCTCAGTAATTGACCATAAGATTAACTCAACTATACTCTTTGCTCCTAGGATAAAAAAATGTTTATATGATTGATTTATCCCCTAGCTCCACTAACGTTTGTCATGTATCTAAGGAGGATAATTCGTGGTTCTTACATAGAAGGTTGGGTCATATTAATATGAACATTCTATCCAAATTGGCCAAAAAGCAATTAGTTATGGGTTTACCTAGTATCAGCTTTAAAAAGGATAAACTGTGCTCTGCTTGCCAGATCGGTAAGCAAGTTAAGAAATCATTTAGATATGTAAATCACATAGTAACTAAGCGACCATTAGAGTTACTCCACCTTGATCTTTTCAGCCCAGTTCAGCCTATGAGCTTGGGTGGTAAGAGGTTCTCGTTGGTGGCTGTAGATGACTTCACGAGATTCATATGGGTAGTTTTACTAAGTAGCAAAGACGAGACTTATGAATCTTTTGTCAAGCTCAATAAATGGATAATGAAGGAAATAGGAGATAAAATATGTAGAATCTGAAGTGATCAGGGATGTGAATTTAAGAATTTTTATTTCAAAGAGTTCTGTTTAGCGCATGGCATTGACCACCACATTTCTTCTCCTTATACGCCTCAACAAAATGGGGTTGTAGAAAGGAAGAATAGCATAATAGTTGATATGGCTCAATCCATGCTGAGTGATAACAATCTACCAAAGTACTTTTAGGGAGAAGCTATTAACACAGCCTGTTATATCTTGAATCGGGTTTTAATTGGCCCAATTCTTAAGAAAACACCCTATGAGCTTTGGCGAGGGCCCAAGCCTAAGATTGGTCATCACAGATCTTTTGGTTGTAGGTGCTGTGAGCGGGCGACACGGAGCGGTGGGTCGAGAGCATGCGGGATTCATAGGAGCGGACCACCCGGGTGTTTGGAAAAAGAGGAAGAAGAAACGCACCGGGTCTGGGACCCGGGAAAAAGGTTTAAAAGAGAAAAAGGTGAAAACGTTTAAGATCAGTTCGAACCTGAATCCGCCATCTCTCAATGTGGAGTCACCACCTGGATTAGCTCTTTCCAGGAATTAGAGTCCTGTGAGGCTTAACGTTCAGGGGACGGCCCACCAAGACACAGAGATTCGGGTCCGGGATAAGTTGCTTATTTCTTATTGGATCATATTAAATTACATCTACAGAAAATGGTTTTCTTTTAATTGTGCATATTCGCACTTAGGTCATTTTTGGAGTTAAATGCATGATTCAAATATTACGAAATATAAACCATTCACAAAGCAGAAAAATAAACCATCCACAAAAAATGTAAATAAATGCAGAAAGTAAATGCGAAAAATAAAATTACAAGGCTTTAAAAATCGGGGGATGCAACCGCCCGCTAACCTATTAATTACATTTCCCAGAAATTACGATACCCGAAGGAAAATAAAAATCCTAAACATACATCTAATCCTAATCTACCTACATCCACAAAGGTTAGCACAGGGGATAACAAGTATGTTCGATTTTTTATTTAGTGAGGCCCGCGAGGCCTAAAGAAAAATCAATCACGATATTATTTGTTTAAATAAAACTGTTCGTTTTATTAGCACTTTGGTTGCTCATTTTAATTAATGAAATTGCTCGCATGGTAAAAAGTGTGGTCTGTTATCCGGGAATATGTTTTATTCCCTTCGTGGGGATGCTCTAACATAAATCTTCTTATGATAAAGAAAGAGATGAAGAAGAATTACAACAGTCAAAATAAAATAAAAGATGAAAATCCTAGGTTCACAAGAGAGTTCAGAAGAAGAAATTAAACACTGAAAGCACGAAATTGCAGTTCTAGGAACTCCGAGGCTTACCGTTACTTAACAAATCCACGTCGAAGAATCCGATCGGTCGTTTAGAAGTCCTCCTCGTCCTTTGAGTTTAGGTAAAAAAGTTGTAGTATAAAGTCCAAAAATTGTTTAATAGAATTCCTAGAAGCAAAAGTCGTTCTAAAACTATATTATTTTTATCTGATAATTTCCGGGTCCCGTTTATCGAAAATGATCCTACTATTTATAGGAAAATCCTGAAAAAATCCAACAAAAGAAAGTTTTTCCGGTAAAGAGGCCTCGCCGGAGAAAAGGCCTCGCGGAGCTCATCACGAGGCCTCGCAGAACTCTTCACGAGGCCTCGCGCGAGGCTCGCTCGCGCGTCCGTGAGGCTGCCTCAGCACGAGCCTACCTAGCGTGCATGCCTGCGAGGGTATCATAGGACCCTCGTGGGGATACCACGTGAGGGTCGCTTGAAACCCTCATGGGGAGGCCCTGCGAGGGTTCCAAAGAACCCTCGCGGTCAGGCCACGTGAGGGTTCCTTAGGACCCTCGCGGGCAAGCCCCGCGAGGGTTCTTTACGACCCTCGCGGGGAAGCCTCGCGAGTGGCCCTTAGGACCCTCGTGGGGAGGCCCCGCGAGGGTTCCTTACGACCCTCGCGGGCAAGCCCCGTGAGGGTCCCTTAGGACCCTCGCGGGGAGCGCGGCTACCTCGCACAGCCTCGTGCAAGGCTGCTGTGAGCACGGGATTTTGTACCAGCTCGCGCGTTCTATGATGACGGCTTTTCGGGAAATTTATCCTCGAATCACACGATTTTCGACCATCCGATGATCTTCATACGGGAATCCTCCTCGGACGTTTTTTAAATTATTTAT
>CATIWQ010028126.1:0-22985 GCA_949673415.1 Euphorbia schlechtendalii
AAACAAAAAAGTGAACAATTTGAATATGTTGTTATTTACAAGAAAAAATGTTGGCTAAAAGAAAAAACGTTTTAATGAAAAGTGTTGGCATTTATAGCAAAAGTGTCACCATATCAAGTGAAAGTGTTATTTCCATATGCACTTACCAACACCTAAAAAATGTCGTTAAAAGACAATCAAATGTTACTATAGAGTTCTATTCCAACACATTTTACCATGTAGCAAAAAATGACCAAAAGTGTCGGTATAGGGAGCTATAGCCACATTGCATTTCCCGACTCTTTATTTTTGGCAAAAGTGTAGGCATTGCTCCTAAGCCAACACATTTTTTGCTTTTACACGACACTTTTTCGGTGTTGGCATATCCAATATATGGTGTAGTGCAGCAAACTCCAAGAAAGATGATGGCTCACTCAAGCCTAAAGTCATCATTGCAACATAAAAAAGTCTCCTACTTTAGATAAAAGATTTCACATGGTATGTAGTTGTTTTTGATGCAAATGCAGAAACTAGGTGAATTTTGAGAGTAAAATGATCAAAAGTGGAATTCTATGTAAAAAGAGTGAAAAAGGTGCATAAAGATGCGTGGAACATAAGGATTTGGCTTAGGATCAAAGCTGTCAAAGATGGGCAAAGTTGCAAAGAAGGAATATGAGGAAAAAGACATGTCACGATCATGACACCCATTTGCGGTCATGGCTTGTTACTCTTCATAAGCAGAAAGTTACAAATCATTATTCATGATCGTGACATGTGATTCGTGGTCACGAATTGTGACGGTTATTGGTTATCTTTTCTCAAATACCAAGCGCCAGATAAGAACGATCAACCGCCATCAACTACCAGATGAAAAGACACATTTTGGAAGTCTACCAATCATAAAAAAGGTGCCTTTCCATTTTAGATAAGGATGAATTTTTGCATCCAATCATATTGAAGTGATGCAACCCTTCACCAAAGGACATGACTCTTCATTTGGATAGATGCAACCCTTTGCACTCTATAAATAGGGTTCAACCCTAACCATTTTCATGGCATGGTTTGGGCAATATGTGTAGGCATTGAATGATAGTATGCGTATATAGATAGAGAGTGAAATATCTAGATTTTGATACATTCAAAATCTTAGTGAGAAAAATGTATAAGTGATTCGATTCTTATTTCCATCACTATATTTCTACACAAATTCTAGCGTTTGTTGTATGAGTGTAATTGCAAAGCACTTATCAATAAAAGTTTTTGTTCTTCAACATTCTTTTTTTCGATATTCACAAAGAATAGCATCCTAGTGGAGGTTCTGTATGAGTCGAGACTGAATTCAAATTAGACGCAGGAATTGCAAGAATCGAAGACTCCCATTAAAGAAAGGATACGGTTTGATCAACATTAGCTTTCACTTGCATACCTTACAACTTTACTTTGTTTTCTGCTTATACTTTCTATTTTGAAGTTTATGATATATCTATGTGTCATAACTTGTATTTCATCTTGCGTCATTTGTATTAATCAAGTTATATGCTTTCGAGTTAACTTTAAGAGTGACTTCGGGGTTAACAAGATTATGTATGATAACTGGATCTGTGATTATAACGCTGTTTAGTGAGCCAACATTTTTGGAGTGGTAACTTGCTAAATATGGCTATGTGAGAGCGACCCGTACTACAGTAATATTGTTATCCAGGTTTTTATAAGTGTCATAATTCATTTACCCTAGATTTAGAAAAGTCATTTCATTTGTTGCTCTGCGGTGAATTATTGAATATTAGGGCGTCTAGAATCGTATTTGTTGATGTTAGTTAGTGTACAAAATATTCTTGATGATTTTGCATGTTTTTCCCTACTGAACTTGTTCTTAGGGAATATCTATATAATTTACATCTTCTCTAATCTGTTCATGCATCTGTCTATTCATCAATCTATCAACCAAACCATCCAAACCCTACAAATTATTTTATTTTGTTTATTCCATAACTCTAGTTGGTCTTTAGAACTGAATTCCTTCCCTGTGGGATCGATATCTTTTAAAACTACATCATAACTATATACTTGTAGTGGTCATCATTTTTCTATTTGATAAGCAGTATTGACAACACCTTGTGAGCAGGCAACATGGAGCGGTGGGCCAAGAGTGCATGGAATGAGAGACGTGGTCCACCGGGGTGTTTGAAAAAGAAACACCGGGTCGTGAAACCCGGGAAAAGGTTGAAAGAGAAGACGAAAACAATTTTAGATCTGTTTGAACTCGAATCCGCCATCTCTTAGTGTTGAGTCGCCACCTGGATTAGCTCGTTCCAGGAATTAGAGTCCTGTGAGGCTTAACATCCGAGGGACGGCTCACTAAGACATAGAGATTCAGGTTCGGGATAAGTTGCTTATTTTTCATTAGATAACATTATATTACATCCATAGAAAACCGTATTCTCTTAATTGTGCACATTCGCGCTTAGGTCATTTTTTATTTTAAATGCATGATTTACGTATGACGAAAATAATAAACCATCCACAAAGCAAAATAATAAACCATCCACGAAGTAGTAAGTAAATGTGGAAAATAAATGTGAAAAATAAAGATTACAAGGCTTCAAAAATCAAGGGATGCAACCGCCCACTAACCTATTAATTACATTTCCCAAAAAAATAAATTACGATACCCAAAGGAAAATTAAAATCCTAAATATACATCTAACCTGCATCCACAAAGGTTAGCATAGGGGATATCACATATATGTTCGATTTTGAATTTAGCGAGGCCCTTGTGGCCTAAAAAAATCAATTGCGATAATGTGTTTGTTATTTAAATAAAATAGTTCATTTTATTAGCATGTTGGTTGCTCATTTTAATTAATGAAATTGCTCGCATGGTAAATTGGTGAGGGCTGTTATCCAGGAATATGTTTTATTCCCTTCGTGGGGGTGTTCTAACATACATCTCCTTTTAATAAAGAAAAATAGATGGAAAGAATTACAACATTTGAATAAAATAAAAATCCTAGGTTCATAAATGAAATAAGAAGAAGAAGAAGAACACCATAAGCACGGAAATTGCAGTTCTAGGAACTCAGAGGCTTACCCTTACGGAATGAATCCACTTCGAAGATATCCGATCGACCATTGAAAATCCTCCTCGTCCTTTAGTTTAGGTAAAAGTTATTGTGAAAGTCCAAAAATGTTCATTTAGTTCTTGGAAATTGAAGCAGTTCGAAAAGCTATATTTTGTCTGTAAATTTTTTCGGGTCCCAATTATTGAAAAAGACCTGACTATTTATAGGAGAAATCTCAAAAATCCATAAAAGGTAAGTTTTTCCGGTGAGGGTCTTGCCGGAAAAAAGTTCGGCGAGGCCCCTCGCCGAGTGTTTGGCAAGCTCGCTAAGTTTGGCGAGGCTTGCCTCACCAAATCCTTGGCGAGGAAAGACCATTTCTCAGCGAGGCCTACCTCAGACCTGGGATTCAGTCTCCCTCGGTTTTCTGTTTCTGAATTTTTTATTATTATTTTTTATGTATTTTCGTATTTTTTAATTAATTTTTGAATAAAATTAAATAACGTCCTTCTGAATTTAGAGGCAAGGAGGATTCCTATTCGGATACATCTGGATACTTGAAAATTGTGTGATTCAAGGATAAAATCTCAAAAAGCCATCATCATTGAACTCGCAAGCTGGTACAAAATCCATTGCTCGCAGCTGCCCCTCGTGTGATCATCACTGGTCGAACAGCCAATGTGATCAAACGAAACGAGCGTAGGGATAGAACCAACCTGACTGGTGTCGTTGGTGACTTCTTGTTCCCAATTGGTGATAAAATAGGCCTTCCTTTATGGTGCTGTGTCTTCGAATGGTTATTTGTTTCTTTCTTCAGAATCCTTTAGGTACTTGGTACCCCTTAGGGTAGGTCTACCATTTCTTTCAGCGGCATCCCCATTATGATCAGCATTTGTTTTTCTTCGGCTGTGATTATCGTGTGCCTCCTGGAACGATTGGAGATAGGTGTCTGAATTCGTTTCAAAGGCGATCTTGAATTTCCTTAGTAGGATGTTAACTTGTTCTCTGTGGCAAATCAAGAAAATAATGTTAATAAATATTTCATGATGAATGTTTTGATTATTTGATTGAGTTTATGCGGAGCAAAATTTTTTCCCCATTCAATAAAAAATTATAACATTGAGGAATAAATGAATTAAATGAGTTTGGGGAATACTAGGAATATCTCGTGTATCGTTCCGTAGTATTAGGAGGCTCCGATTGTAAAATAATAAAATAGATAGGTGGGGCCTCCTTATTTTCTTTATAAATAAGGCTCCCCCTTCTTTATTAATTCACTTTTCATAATCTTCTTCTCTCTCTAAGCACTCTAACTCTCCTTTCTCTCTAGCAAACATGTTGTCGAAGGTCGCTGGCAAGGCACTCCGCTTTACCTCTAGCCTCACTCCTCAGCCTACTGATGATCCTAGCGTATTTTCTATCGATATTGACGTAGTATATGGTTTGGTAGCGAGAGACACTATGCTGGGGTTTATAGTTACTTCCCCCATAGAGACGTTGGATCCTGATTTTCCAGCACAGCCTCACCTTTCCGGGATTGAGGTATTTGCGAAAAACATTTTTATTTACCATTTTTAATCCAATTTTATCCTGCTTAGGAACTAGATTGGAATTGATCCTTGAACCATGTCGTGGAATTTTAGCCTAGAAAAATTAAAAAAAGATAATTTCAGGTCTGCCGGAAATTTTTCTGACGGAGACCAAGAAAATCCGGCGAGGGCCTGACCCTCACCAAACTCTCTAGCGAGGGTCCTTCGATCCCTCGCTAGAGATGCCTGGTGCTGCTCCGAGGGCTCGCCGGAATTTTCCAGCTGTGCCTCTCGGGGCCCCGGTCGCTCCTCTACGTAATTATTGTATATTTTTTATTATTATTTATTTTTTTAAAATGTAAAAGAGATTGGAAAATAATTAATGCTCGAAGTCCAAACTTCTTTTGGATCTGAAAAAACTTTGAAGAAAATATTTTTCCAAAAGATAATAAGACTCGGGTTCTAAATTTGTTTAGACCTGAGAATATCTGAGGACTTTTTTTGAGAATCGTAAGAAGAAGAATGATTTGAAAATAATCAAGATTTAAGATCGAAACGTGTTTTGGATTTAAATTATTCAAAAGAAATTGAAAGAAAATATTTTTGGTGTTTTTCTCATAGCTTTTTGCGTTTAATTAAAAAAATGTATTATTTGATTTGTTTTGCAGTCCTCCACACTTCATCCTACTGGTGGGTATTCTACCATCCAAGCATGGTATCGTCACGCTTCTTCTCACCCCAAGCTTGTTCAGGCTATCGAGGCCACTGGTTTAGGTTCTCTGGCCCGATCCTTACGGCCTACATTATTACCATATGCGACATTAGTTACACTTTCTCAGAGGTGGTGCAACATTTTTCACACCTTCCATCTTCCGCTCGGGAGGTTACCATCACTCCTTCTGATATCTAGGCGATCACCGGTCTATCTTGGACTGGTACTGTGATCCGGTTTGACACCTTCTTGGAGTGGTTCTTTAAGGCTCCCACCACTTGCCGTCGTGTCAGAGACCTGCTCGATGTTGATCCCAAAGGCTGGGCCTTTAGTTACAGTGTGTTGTTTGATTACTAGATGGGTTGATAGTCTAATTTCGAGTTTGAGGTTCCACAATATGTCCGTTCATTTTTTGCCACCTTATTGAATGTGACATTCTTCCCAGTCTCGAATAGAGAGATCAACTATGGGTTGATTGAGCCACTAGCGTACTTGGACAGAGTTAGTGGCCTTAACTGGCCACGGGCGATCTTGGCACAAACTTATTTTACCCTTAACTTGGTTGTTCAGGGTTGTTTATTGGCGCTGCGTGGCTGCCCCATGGTTTTTCAAGTATTGTTTGCTTACTTTGTGATTTGTGTATGTCAGTTTTTAATTGATTAACCTTAATTAACCCCTTTATTTTGTAGGCATAAGCCTTCTTTTATCGGTTCCTCCCTGCCCCGCAATTTGTCGATGCTCCAGAGGGTGCTCCGTGTATGGCCCAGATATGCTCATCTTTCGAGAGAGATGCTTTGGGTTCTGCTGATTACTATCAGCATATTTGTGGATTGACTCTTGAGCATGTGATGGATCTCATTTTGATGGATATGATCACCTTTTATCTTTAAATTTATTCTGATAGTGTTGTTCTTTCCTTTCAGGTGGAACGGAACCCGTGGAGGGGTCTCCCGAGTTATCTTATAGCGAAGGAGATTTGGTGAGATGTGGACCTCCATCGCTTCATCCTTGAGGGGCCCAGGACCTACGAGTGGTACCTGGGTGAGCGTATCCAGTTCTGGCGAACTAAGCTCGTGTCTGATAGGTGCATTCCGCCTGTACCTCCCATCGGACTATTTTGGGCGCACTTGGTGATTACTGATCCCGAAGAGCGGTAGCTATTCTTCTAGGGGCATGGTGTGAGGCTCTCAGGATAGCATGGTGACTATGAGGACTTCATTCAGGAGTGGCTGCTCCCGTTTCACCTGCCAACTCAACCCAAGGAGGCGCAACCCTCTACTCGAGTTAGGGGTCAGAGAGTTGATGGTGGTTCTGGTGCTGGTGCTAGCGGCATTGGTGTGGGATTCCGGGTATGAAATGTGTTAACTGTTTTATCCATGTTGATCATATTTCTGTGTTTTTGTCTATCTTTGTAGGAATTTATCCAGAAGAGGGTTTGAGTGCCTGATTTTAATGCTACGGCCGGGGGGGGGGGGGGCGAGCACATCTTCCTTAGGAGTTGTTCAAGGGAGATTCGCGATTCCCCTTGACTCCACTTTCTACTTGATGGGTTCCATGGGGACATCGAGGTAGGTGCCTCTTCCCTTGAGTTACCACACGTTGGCCTACGATCCTTCTGACACTGCTCATGTGAGTTTTAAATCGTAAGTGATCTTTGAGGATGTCTTAACATTCGTTTACTCACTCCTTTCCTTTTGTAGGTTGTACGTGAGGAGATTGATAGGGTGGTCCGACATTCCTTTGCAATGAGGGACCTGATGCTTTCATAGGATGGGATTACACGGGTACATTGTTTTTCTCAACTTGTCATATGCGATGCATGAAATGTCATGTTTTTATATACATGGATATGATTTTCATGACATGTTTTATGACTATAGGATATGGTGGCGAGTAGCGAGGAGTTCAAGCAATGCTACCGGGAGCTCGACGGTCGCTTTCAGTCACTAGATATTAGCTATCAGGGTCTAGATGCTCATTATCATGGCCTTGAGGTTAGTTACCAGGAGTTGGGAACCCGTTATTAGGGTTTGGAGTCTCGATACCAGAGTTTGGAGGCTAGTCACCAGAGTTTGGAGGCTCAGTATCAAGAGTTGTTGTTGCAGAACTCCGCAGCAGAGCAGGCTCGAGCAGAAGTGCGGGCTTCCACCTTGGGCCTTCACCAGCCTCTTACGTTTAATCTCGATTCCTTGCTTGATGACCTACATGTTGGGCCGCTCCTCTCTCCAGAATGGCACACCGGTTTTCTTCACACTCCCCAACCTCCTCTTGTGTCCGGTTCAGCAGATGGTGGTCTCGAGAGACTAGGTCCAGAGGATTTCGAGATATCCACCATGATGCCCCGAGATTCGGTGGGTGGAGATAACGCGTAGGTGGCGCATGATTAGGAGTTCCCTTTTAGCTTTAGTTTTAGATTCCTCTTTTTTTTTTAACTGGACTTTTTAGATAGCTCTACTTTGTAGAATCTTAAAGAAAACTTCTGATTTTTGAAAGGAAAGGGGATTTTGGCTGTGGCGTGTCGGGTCCTCACATGTGGTGTTTTAATTTATGAATATGCTTGCTAGTTTGTGTAACACCGATCTTGAGGTATTTTCTTTAACTCTTTTCCTTTTCGATGTTGACCCATAACGAGCGTCTTAGGGTCTTCCTCCGTACCGTTCGGGGACCTGATTGGCGAAGGATTGAGAGCTTTGGTCTACTGGGTCTTCAATACCTTGCTTCCAGGCCTATGAATATGGCTTTCATTCATACTGCTTTGAAGTTTTGGGATCTTTCCACTCATGTTTTTCATTTTGCTGACTTCGAGCTTTGCCCCTTGGTCGAGGAGATTCATGCTATTCTGGGGGTCCCTTTTCCGAAGGAGTCGACGCCAATATCCCCCGTGAGACTTTCCTTCACCTTTCCTTCTTTCCAATTTGGGGATGAAGATAAGCTAAAGGGTTTATGGAACCTGGAGTCCAGTTGGCGCTTTTTGTCTGCTTCCCCTGATGTTGGTGGCTTCTAGGTTGAAGCTGTCCTCAGTTGGTGTGGGACTACACTCAGCACTCATCTAGCGTGGGCTTCGATGGTGACTGTACTTCTTCTGGTGGAGTTCATTTGTGGGGTTGGAGAGATTGCCCCTTTCTAATTGCTGACGGTCATTGACCCACTCTCCACAGGCCTTTCTCCTACGGCTTTAGCCCTTAGACGCTGCTTCTGTGAATCTGGACTTAGTAGGAGACCATTTTGCTTTGCTTGAGGTAACTCTCTTTCTTTACGGCTTTCTTTCATGATTTTCATTGTTTGTTTAAACAAATGAATTAATGTAGGTATGGCTATTGGAGAAGCTTTGCTTGACTGCTGATCTACGCTTAGGGAAGGCTCGTTACCTCCCTTCGTATTATGGTCCTAGAGGCTTCACTAGGAAGGACCATCGTTCGCTGTGTGAAGGTGCTTGGGTCGAGATACTGGGCTTCTACATGAGCTTTTGAGATTCGTTGGCTTAGCCCTTGGTTGGAGATTCCGTTCGTGGTAACTGATGTCTATGATTCTGGTGTTTTATTGATGGGTTGTTTGGCATTATGTTCTATTCCCCTTCTCATCTGTGCAGGCAGTACGGGCGTTAGCAATGGGTTCCTTAGTCTCTATGCTCGACCTGTTTCCATGACTTCGGTACTGACACACCTGATGCGATACGGAGGCTTTGGGCACGCGCTTGAGTTGTTATACTCGATTACACTACCTCGGAGACCATAGATACTGACGAATTCTACCAGGGATGGCTTGGTGAGATCAAGGTTCTCCCCGATGCTAATCAGCACTCTATGGTGTCTCGTGAGTGGGAGAGGGATGAAGATGGTTTAGAACCCCTTCCTCATTCTTCGAGGAAGCGTGCACGGTGGATTGACTGGCACCCTTAGATCTTATTTGTTTTCGCCATTTGTTTTCTGGCCTTTGTTCTTGGCTTATTCTTGGATTGTTTTTGACATTATGAAATTTTATCAAACTTTATTTTATTTGCGTGCGATATTCTGTATGCACACATTCATATAAATATAAACATAAATCCTTGCAAGCATAACACATTTCATTGAACGGCTTTAAAAAGGTTACAAGTTTTCCAATGATTTGAGTCCTGCCACCAATTAGCCTAGAGCAAGTTTTCTAACTTGCGATCCCTCTATTCCTCACCATGTCCTATTTTTTGCCTGAGCCGCCCTTTATGGGTTTTCAACTCAGCAGACATTTTTCGGTTTTATACAAGAATGGTCCTAATTGTTGGCCAGGTAGCCAAGTGCCATTTAGCGGACGGGTTTTGTAAATTTATTTCTTTTTTTTTTGTAGCGCTTTTGTAAATTTATTTCTTTTATTTTTACATGTGGTAGCGCTTGAACTTATCTGGATTGATTGGATTGATGAATTCATTTCCATCCATGTCCATGATCTTGGCGGCTCCTTTGCTCAAGACTTTCTTAATGACATAAGGACCTTCCCAGTTTGGGCGAAACTTATTTGAGGGTCTCATTTGTTTCAGAACCAAGTCTCCTGCTTTTAATGGTTGGTTTCTGGCCCTAACTTGACTATTGTATGCCCTAGCCATGCGTTGTTGGTACATCTGCAAATGATCCAATGCCTTTAGCCACTGTTCGTCAATCATGTTCAACTATTCAAATCTGGCCTTTGCCCATTTTGACTCCTCTAACCTTGCCTCCAGTGCTACTCAAAGAGATTTCACTTCCATTTCCACCAGTAAAACTACTTCCATCCCATATAATAATGAGAAAGGGGTTTGATTGGTGTGTGTTTTGACACTCATTCTGTATCCCCATAATGCGAATGGCAACTTATCAGCCCAGTCCCTGTAGGTAACAACCATCTTGCTAAAGATTTTCTTAATCGCCTTGTTGGCTGCCTCTACTGCCCCATTAGCTTATGGACTGTATGGTGATGATCGATGGTGCATGATCCCATATTTCCTCATTAGGTCTAATGTGGCTCCTTGGAATTGAACCCCATTATCCGATACGATATGATGGGGGATGCCATATCGGGCGAATATATGCTTTTCTATGAACTTAGCCATCTTCTTAGCCGTGATGTTGGTGTAAGATTCGGCTTCTGCCCATTTTGAAAAGTAGTCGACAGCTACTAAAATGAAGCGATGTCCATTAGTCGTGTTTGGCCGAATCTCACCAATAATGTTGATGTCCCACACTGAGAATGGCCAAGGAGCAGATAAGCTATGGAGTTTGGATGGGGGTAGATGACTGATGTCACCATAAATCTAGCACTCATGGCCCTTTCGTACTTCCAATACGTAGTCTGTGACCATTGTTATCCAATAATACCCTTAGCGTTGTATTTTCTTAGCCAATGCTATCCCATTCATGTGTGGACCACAATCCCTCGCATGCATTTGTCTCATTATCAACAGTGCCTCATGTTCTGTGAAACATCTCAACAGCATCCCTTCTGATGTTTGTTTGAACAAATCCCCTTCTACTAGATGGAACTGAGTCACTAACCGCTGTAATGAGGTTCTTTCAGAGTCTGTTGCGCCTTCTAGGTATTCCCTAGTCTGCAAAAATTTGATGATGTTGAAGGAACAATTCCTAATAACTTGTTGATCCTTTGTTTCCACTAGGCGACAGTGGAAGGGGTTCTTTGGCTGTTTGCAGTACAATGGGTTTGATTGACTGAGTTCTAGGGCTCTCCCACATTGATGCTAGTGTAGCGAGTGTATCTGCCATTTAGTTTTCATCCCTAGGTACGTGTTTGAAGATGCATTTGGAAAATTTTTGTGAGATTTTCCATACAACTTCCACGTAGGGACATAGTGATTCTTCTCTTATTTCCCAATCGCCAATGACTTGTTTTATAACCAGAGTTGAGTCTCCAACCACCGATACTTCTCTTGCCTGTGCCTTTCGAAGTGCCTGTAACCCAAACAGACAAGCCTGATATTTTGGCCCGTTGTTTGTTACTGGGAATTCCAATCGCTTGGAAAGATGTATAACTTCGTTTTGCAATGTTATCAATACAACCCCTAGGCCAGCTTCATTTCTATTCATTGCACCGTCGAAGAACATTTTCCACTCTGCACCTGTGTCCTCTATCAATGCTAGTTGCTCATCTGGAAATTCTAGATTTTCAATGTAATCAGAGTCCAAGGGTTGATTTGCCAAAAATTCAATGATTGCTTGTCCCTTAATGACTTTTTTGGTCACATATTCGATGTCGAATTCAGATAATAGCAGTAACCATCGTGAGAGTTTTCCAGCTAGTGTTGGTGACTGGTACAAGTACTTCATCGAGTCAACTTCGCGATGGCTTTTATATGATAAGATTGGAAGTAATGTCGTAGCTTCTTTGTCAACCAAACCATCGTTGTGCAGATTTTCTCCACCAAGGTGTAACGTGACTCATACTCGAGTAATGTTTTACTCAAGTAGTAGATTGCATGTTCACTTCTATCTTCGTGTTCTTGCATAAGCATTGCTCCAACTGATGATTCCTCGATTGCTAAGAGATCAGGGGCTTTCCAAGCTCTGGTGGGTGGAGGATGGGTGGGCTTAACAAGTATTGTTTGATTTTGTCAAATGCTACCTGGTACTGGTCATTCCAAACTACTGGTTGGTCCTTTCGTAGTAATTTGAAAATTGGCTCGCAGATGGTAGTGAGTCTAGCGATAAATCTTCTTACATACTGTAGAGACCCCAGGGAAGATCGGACTTCTTTCTTAGTTTTTGGCGCGGGAATATCCCTAATGGCTTTGCTTTTATCAGGATGCATATCAATTCCTTTTTAGCTGACTATATGCCCTAGGAGTTTCCCTGATGTGACCCCAAATACGCACTTTTTCGGGTTCAAGCGGAGATTGTATTTTTCGATTCTGGTGAGAAATTTATCTAGGATAGCTGGATGTTCCTCCCTGGTGTTGGACTTCACAAGCAAGTCATCAAAGTAAACTTCCACTTCCTTATGGATCATATCATGAAGGAGGGTTATGTCGGCCCGCTGATATGTTGCGCCAGCATTTTTCAAACCAAACGGCATTACCTTGTAGCAGTATATGCCCCATTTAGTGATGAATGTTGTCTTAATCTTGTCAGTTATTTCCATTAGTATTCGGTTATAGCCTGAGAAGCCATCCATGAAGGAATACATAGCTGCCTTTGCTACGTTGTCGACCAGTACATCGATGTGAGGTAGGGGAAATCATCCTTTGGGAGGCTTTGTTCAGATCCTTGAAATTCACATAGACTCTAACCTTGCCATCTTTCTTTGATTCTGGGACTTTGTTGGCTAGCCACTTCGGAACTTCTAAGAATTTAGCTTTAATCTGCTTTGCCAATTCAGCCTTGAACTTTTCTTCCCATTCAGGCCTTAAGCGATGTAGTTTCTGTTTTATTGGCTTGATTCGAGGGCCAGTTGCAATGTAATGCTCCGTTATTTACCTGTCTACTCTGGGCATGTCTTTGTATGACCAAGCAAATGCTGCCATGTGAAGTTTAAGTACATTCGTAATCTATATTTTTCCTTCACGAGTCAAATCATTGGAAATTATCACCACTTTTGGTGACTCTTTTGTACTTAAGTTAATTTCGTTTAATGATGTATCATGAATTTTAAAGATTTTATGCGTATGATCATATGAATGCGTGGTGCCGTCAGGCAGAACATCAAACAAGTAAGCAAAATTGTCGTACTTCATTTAATGAGCCTCATAGGAAAAATTGTCAAAAACATCAGAAATATTCATTATTACATCATCAATTTCCTCCTCCACAGGTAGAGGGGCTTCAGTTGTGGCAGCAGTAGGTGCGTCGGTGGTAGGTTCTGCCTCTTGAGTGGTCTGTACTAGCTTTTCGATGAGGAGCTTGATAGTGCTTGGTAGATCTTGGTCTCATGAACCGCCTTTCCTCATCAGCTCGTTAACAACCTTAGTGAAAGCTGCCATTGCATCTTCCAATACTCCGCCTTTTTTATATTCCTCAGTCGGAGTCATTGCCAAGATTGGTTTCTCTTCTAATTCAACGTCAACAGGGGACTCAATCAGCTTGCCGGTCATGAAGTCAAACACATCATTGAATATCTCAAGTCCCTTAACTTCCTCCCCATTCATGATTGTCTATTCCGGCTCTCCCAGATATGCCTTAATGCCTTCCTCCTTGCAGAAGCTTACGATGTTACAGAACATGGGCTGTTTGCGCTTGTACATTTTCATGCTAAGGGTGAAACCCAAACCCAATCTAGGTGTGACAAGAATAGGATCGATGGCCCTGATAATCCCCTGATGATATTTTCCTAAGCTTTTTCTAGGGATGAAACCCTGCTTCTTCATTTGATCTCTAAAGCTTCCAGGGAAAAAATGATATCCCTTTGGGGTTCCGCGCCCCTTCTTCTTTTCTTCAATGGCCATCGCCACCCTCAGCCCTTGCATTGTTCTTTCCTCAAATGCGACTGCTGCCATCATTGATTCCTCATCAGCCTCGATCATCACCAGCCTCCTCTTGTGGATAAGTTTTATCTTTTGATGCAGAGTGGAAGGGACTACCCCTATCGCCTGGATCCATGGCCTTCCCAGAAGCAACGAGTAAGTTACTAGAATATCCAGCACAGTGAACTTCACATTGGAGGCCACTCCTCCAGCGGTGATGTGAGCATGGGATTTTGTACCAGCTCACGCGTTCAATGATGATGGCTTTTTGGGATATTTATCCTCGAATCACATGATTTTTGACCTTCCGACGATCTTCAAATGGGATTCTTCCTAGTCTCTGAATTTAAAAAGGATTTTAATTCAGAAATTAACTAAAAAAATATAAAAAATACACAAAAACTTTGAAAACGCAATCGAAAGCCGGATCCGGAGGCCGCCTCGCCTATACTTGGCGAGGTACGGCTCGTCAAAGGGCTAGCTAACCTCGCCAGGGGCCTGGCAAGGCTTGCCAGACTCAGGGCGAGACTCGCCAAAACTCTGGCAAGGCTCGCCAGACCTTGGCGAGCCTCACCAAGTTGTCTGGCGAACTCGCCAAACTTTTTGGCGAGTTCGCTTGGCCTCCTAGCTAGGCTTCCCTCGCCAGACGTTTTTTCTATTTTTGATTTTTGGAAACTTTTTTCTATAAATAATAGGGTCTTTTTCAGTAAACGGGGGCTCGAAAATTCAGAGAAAAATTCTTTCTTTCAGATAAAAAAAATACAAACAATAATACTTTCTTTTCTTCTATTTTTTCTAGGATCCAAAACACATTTGAATCCCAAATTTCTTCATCTTTTAATCTAATTTCTTCATCTTTTCTTCTTAAAACCTCTGATATTCTCGGGTCTAAAACAAATTTAGAACCCGAGTCTGATTATCTTTTGGATAAATAAACATGTATTTTCCAATTAAATTACACTAAAATTCCAAGAATTAAACGAAGATTTTTTGGACTTTTATTTCAACAAATTCACCTAAACTAAAGGACGAGGAGGACTTCCAAAGGCCGAACAGATACGCCGAAGTGGATTCTACCGCAAGGGTAAGCCTCTGGGTTCCCAAAGTTGCGAATTTCATGCTTTCATCTTTTTCCAATTTTATTTGTGGACCTAGGAATTATTTTTATTCCTTATTAATGTAAATACTGTTGTAACTCTCCTTCATCTTTATTTCTTTCTTTATTTTTTATTTTTAAGTTAGAATACCCCCCACGAAGGGAATTAAAATTATTCACGGATAATAGACCTCACCTTTTGCCATGCGGTCATTTTCACTAATTAAATCGACCAACATACGTGTAAATAAAAATGAACTATTTTTATTAAAATTAACAACTTTAAAATCTTCAAAGTTTTAATTAGGCTGCACGGGTCTCGCTAAAATCAAATCGAACATATGTGATATCCCCTCTGCTAACCTTTGTGGATGCAGGTTACATGTATGTTTAGGATTTAAATTTTCCTTCTGGTATCGCATTTTCATTTTTTGGGAAATGTAATTAATAGGTTAGCGGGCGGTTGTATCCCCCGATTTTCAGAAGCCTTGTAATTTTTATTTTCCCCATTTACTTTCCGCATTTACTTACTATTTTGTGGATGGATTTACTTATTTTTCTATACATGAATCATGCATGTAAAATCTAAAAACGACCTAAGTGCAACTATGCACAATTAAGAAAATACGGTTTTCTATAGATGTAATATAATGTGATCCAATGAAAAATAAGCAACTTATCCTGGACCTGAATCTCTGTGTCTTACTGGGCCGCCCCCCGGACGTTAAGCCTCATAGGACTCTAATTCCTGGAAAGAGCTAATCCAGGTGGGGACTCCACACTAAGAGATGGTGGATTCAGGTTTGAACCGATCTA
Source organism: Euphorbia schlechtendalii (assembly GCA_949673415.1). Taxonomy (NCBI): domain Eukaryota; kingdom Viridiplantae; phylum Streptophyta; class Magnoliopsida; order Malpighiales; family Euphorbiaceae; genus Euphorbia; species Euphorbia schlechtendalii. The sequence goes on from CATIWQ010028126.1 coordinate 15,611, forward strand.
AAACATTTTCGCTTTCTCTTTCAACACCTTTTTACAGGGTCCTCAACCTGGTGCACCTTTTTTCGAACACCTCGGTGGACCGCGCCTTTCACATCCGCGAGCTCTTGGCCCATCGCTCCGTGTCATCCGCTCACAGGTGACCTCTGCTTTAAAAGTGCATACCACCGCTCTCTTTGAATAGTCATAGGCTTGGATCATTGTATCAGATTTGGTGACCATATCCTCCCTTAGACCTAGAAAAGTAGGACCTTAAGAGGACAGAGATTAAGGGCCAAGCCATCATCGACCATCATGCACGGCATTGCCCAGTCAAAAATCTGAACTTTGATTAATAGGGCTCGATTATGCAACCCTAGCTCCTGTGGTAGCTCTGAATGATCAAAAGTTATAGAGGGAATTTGAGGGGGGGCAATTCCTTCCTCAATTGCAGCGCACATCTCAATCACTGAGGTTGTGGGCGTAGCAAGCATTTCAATCAACCTCTTCATAGGCCCAATCTATGCTTCTAGGATGTCTCGAGTAGCCTCTAGATACCTGTATTTGGCCTGAGCCACTTTCAACTGATTTACCAAGGGATCTATAACCAACATGTCTTCATCCATCTTTGGGGGTAGTGGTGGCTCGAGCTGTTCCCTTGCTATTTCCTCCGGTCTGGAGTCGTTGAGCTGTACAATCTCATCCCTTTTGAAAACTCTACCACTTCGAGTAACCCTTAGTACTCCATTCTCTTTCACTCTTGTTTCCTTAGAATTGACCCAAGGGTATTGGTTATATCCATCCTTCGCTTGGTTGTGTCGCCCCATCAACTTGTAAGAATCTAAGTTTATAGGCTTCTTCCCATCAGAGATGATCTCTCCCTCAGTCGAGGTTCCTTCTTCGGGTTTCCTTTTCCTTTTAACTTAGGGACATATGCATCGAGATCAATGGGCACCCACACTGGTGCTTTCCCTGATTCCACCTTCATTATGTCTGCCCGTGGTTCACCTCCATCTGTGGTGAACACTTCTACTAATGGATCTTCCCCCATGTCTTTACTCTCATCGGACACTACGTTAACCACTAGGTTGGATCGAGATAACATCACTAGCATAGAATTGGTGGGTATTCTCGTTCCCACTACATGGACATTACCATGTCTGAATGTGAACTCCCTATTGAGGTGATGAGTATGGTATGATAACTCATCAAAATCTGGTATAGTTAACCTCGCCAGATGGTAGCGGTACCATTCTCGGGATTCCCCTACTATCAACTGTACTGTAGAAGGTTCAGATGGTCTCGGCACCAACACTAGATAGATAAACATCCACTGCTTTATGTAGCTAGTGAGCAATTCTCCTTCCCTCTATACACAAGCGAGCAGATCTCGCATTGTTTTTTTCGGGGGTTCTAGAAATGCAAACTCCATCTGGAACTCTGCAGAGATGTAGTTCTAATTGCTCTTGGTCTCAACCGACTGCATTTCGTACCACTGACTTGCTATTCCTGTTAGTGAGCACGAAAACAAGGTAGCTATTTGAGACAAGCCTTGTGCTTGACACAAGATATAAAACTTGGATAAGTGAGAAGATAGTGCATCATTCCCATTAAAAACTGACATTCCGGCTAAGCTAAAATTGGCCCTCGAGACTTCTTCCCATTCTCTAATCACCCGATTGCTTAACTCAGATTCAAGCATCTCCATCACATCTTCTGAGTCCATCCCCGACTCAATCACCATCACATACTCCTCTCCCTTACTGGCTAGTGCTTCTCTTGACAATTCCCTCCCTATGCGAAGTGACATAGGTTTTTGGCCAGTAAATACCGGCATCCCAGCAAGGTTGATCTCAACAGCTTTAATCTTACACCCGCACCCTCGACAGTTTTACGCTTCCTCTAGCATCTTTAAAATCTGATTAAGATCGCTTCCCAATCCAACCATCATCACAAATTCTCCAAGCCCTTCAGATAGGCAGCTCAGGACCTTCTGCTCTTCTAGCTTGGAGTTAACCATTTCTACCCTTGCCTCAAAATTTGGCAAAGGGTTTTTCTTCGTGCTTGGCTTTAGTGCATGCTCATGGATGACCTTGTCAGCCACTAGTTTCTAAATAGCTTTCGACAGCTCCTTGCAGTTATTTGTGCGGTGTCCTACGGCCACATGATAATGGTAGTAATTGTTCTTCTCTTCCGGCTTGGGAGGGACATGCTTCTTCAAGCTCTCCAATTTATTAAGTTCACGCAACTTGGTGAACAAGAATCCCAAATTAGCAGCGTATGGTGAGATGCCATGATATTCTTCCTTTGGCAACCTAACAGCAGCTACCTTCTCTTCATTTACCAATTATACTACCGGTTGCTTCACTTTCACTTGCACCGGGTTAGAATCATTCTTCCTATAATAGGGCTTAGCAACCTGTTACCCTGTTTTTACCTCCATGGTATCATGCCATTTTATCTTCTCAACTCACATAAAAACTTCCTGATAACTATGGAAAGTCTCGGATCCAAGCCTCTTCCGATAAGACGGTAGTGCACCATCTAAAAGCTTCATAATCATCTCCAAAAGAGATAGATGAGACTGTAAATGTACTTGCATAGCCATCCATCTCTCGAAATAGGGCTTGAAGCTCTGCCCTTGTTTCTGCCTCACTACCTTCAAATTCTACATAGCAGTGACCATCAAAGTATTGAAGCCATAGTGGTCCACCATCGCTTGGGACAGACATCCCTAATTATAGGCTATGTCCATCGGTAAATGACTGTACCACTCATTTACGGGGCTTCCCAACGTAACGATGAATAATTTGGCCATCATCCGATCACTTATCCTCAAAGCCCTCATCACGTTCTGATAATGCACGATATGCGCGCGAGGATCTGTAATTAGAAGAGGGCTTGATTTCTGAACATGAGTGGCTAAAAACTGGGATTACACTGGGATTGCACCCCTCTACCCCTGCACATGAGTGGCTAAGAACTGTCTCTAGAGTTTAGCCATTCCAGGTTGTTGAAGGATACTATTTTGGGTCTCCGAGAAGCCCCCATACTGCAAACTCTAGAAGTACACCCTTGACCCTGAAATGTCTGAGAAGGTCCGCCCTAGTTGGGCATTGTGGGCTGAGTCACCCCTTGAATAAAGGGAATGTAATTAGAAGAGGGCTTGATTTCTGAAGGCCCTACCATCGTTGGTGCAAATGAAGCATGCCCCGGCTGCCCCGGGAAGAACTAACCACCCACCTGTCGCTTGTACACTGTCTGCGGTTGACCCTGCCTAGAATCGAACTGATAGAAGTTAGGGGTGATTGTTGGGAATACAGCAACGAAAGATGACGGTCCTCCTGGTAGGATTATGCCACCTACATTTGGTACCACTTCATTTGCCCTCAGTTATAGTGTGGCAGTTGAGGATTGACACAAACTGGTCACTATTGGTGAAGGCATTCATTGCAGTAGTAATCTCGACGCTCACCGATGATTGGTTGGCTTATGGGTTCTGACCTGCCCTAAGAGCCTGATCATTGGTCACATTCTCTTCTTGTTGATGGGCTACGTTACAGAAGCTTCACGGAGTGTTTTGTTCTGAATCCGAGCCAGAGTCTGTGTACGGAACTCCTTCTTGGTGAGCCGTTGTTTGGGAGATGCGGATTAGCCAACGAGAAGCCTTGTTCCAAGCCTTTTTGTAAATAGGCTTTTTCCTGGTTGAAATACACACGGAGATTGTTAGGGAATGCATGTAAAATCATGATGCATGATTGATGCGTGAAATGTTTAATGTTATGGCTGTGGAAAAAAAGGTTAGCATGCCATGATGCGAGATAGAAATCACTCCCAAAAAGAGCAGAATCATTAGTCCATGCGATAAATGAAGGTCCATTGGTTTTGAGATTCATACTCTATCCTAGGGACAATGTGAAATGAAGTGACCTAATTACCTGTGTGGTGATAGGTCAAAGGTTCGAGAACTAAAGTTAGTTCTCTTGGTGTTCGGGTGACCAGTGTGCCATACCCTAACGAAAAGTGATCCAAAAATGAATGGAAATAACTACCATATGCAGCATATAGATGAATGTTTTGGATCTTTTACCCCATTGGGGCAAGGTCTTGGATGTTGGTGGACATCATCACAAAAGGTATGTAGTGATGCATGAGTATTTTGGGTGAAAAGTAGGGTTTTAGGGGTAAATTTTACCTAGGTTAAGACATTAACTGGGATATCCTTTGTGTTCATGTTTGCCTCGTGTAGGCTTTTGGTGTGTGCAATCACCCAGGCAAGGCTATAAGTCGGATGCCAAGTGGACATCGTATAAGGATTTAGGTAGGTTTGTCTTAAGAGTCGGATATCATGTAGACATCACGCTAAAACTTGGGTTTGAATGATGCTACATAATTCTAGTTGGTTTTATGTTATCCTAAGGTGACACGATCTCAAGTGTCAACTAAGTCTTAAGCATGAAGGACATCAGATCATGTTTAATATTATGAGTGTGTGCGTTCAAGTGTTTGCACTAAGATTCGTGCTTAGCATGGCACATTTGTACAATGCATGTGAATTGGAAAGCGGTAAACACTTAGCACATAGCACACAATATCTTTCTTCCAACCATACAACTCCCGCACATAGGGTTTTTTGCTAGTCTCTATCCTAAGTTTGGTTTCATCTTAGTACCGTGAGGATACTAAGGAGCGCACCTGCAGGAAAATATAATGTATGATCGCGTGTTTGGGTAACACCCTAGGGCAAATGCCTATGGCTTATTTACGTGAGGGTTTATAAATGGATTGCTGATCTAAAAGGTTCTTTGTTGCACAGAAATACACTCCAAGCCTCTCCCCAAATAGGTTCTAACGAGGGAGGTACATGCGATATGGTAACAAGTGCTCCACTTGCTCAAGTACTATCTTTTCTTAGGGAGTTAGATTAGTACAAGAGAGAGCTTCGCGGTATAGGGGTACCTTAGACTTATGGGCTAATCCCTTCTACTATAATGTGTTATTATGAATATGTTAAAATTAAGGGAAAATGAAATAATGTGATCAATAATTTTCGACACTTATCCAAAATCTAAAACCTTAGAAAAATAAGCTTTTAGGAAAAAAATCCCTAGCGGAGTCGCCACTGTGAGTAGGGGCCACACAGTGGTGGGTCGAGAGCGCCGAATGAGAGGCACGGTCCACCGGGGTGTTTGAAAAAGAAGCACCAGGTCGTGGGACCTGGGAAAAGGTTGAAAGAGAAGATGAAAACAATTTTAGATCGGTTTGAACCTGAATCCACCGTCTTAATTGTGCACATTCGCGCTTAGTTCATTTTTTATTTTTAATGCATGATTCACATATGATGAAAATAATAAACATCCACAAGGCGAAATAATAAACCATCCACAAAGCAGTAAGTAAATGTGAAAAATAAATGTGAGAAATAAAGATTACAAAGCTTTAAAAATTGGGGGATGCAGCCGCCCGCTAACCTATTAATTACATATCCCAAAAAAATGAAATTGCGATACCCGAAGGAAAATTAAAATCCTAAACATACATCTAACCTGCATCCACAAAGGTTAGCATAGGGGATATCACATATATGTTCAATTTTGAATTTAGCGAGGCCCGTGTGGCCTAAAAAAATCAATTGCGATAATGTGTTTGTTATTTAAATAAAACAATTCATTTTATTAGCACGTTGGTTGCTCATTTTAATTAATGAGATTACTCGCATGGTAAATTGGTGAGGGCTGTTATCTAGGAATATGTTTTATTCCCTTCGTGGGGGTATTCTAACATACATCTCCTTTTAATAAAGAAAAATAGATGAAGAAGAATTACAACATTTGAATAAAATAAAAATCCTAGGTTCACAAATGAAATAAGAAGAAGAACATCAAAAGCATGGAAATTGCAGTTCTTGAACTTAGAGGCTTACCCTTACGAAATGAATCTACTTCGAAGATGTTGAAAATCCTCCTCGTCCTTTAGTTTAGGTAAAAGTTGTCGTGAAAGTCCAAAAATGTTCGTTTAGTTCTTAGAAATTGAAGTAGTTCTAAAAGCTATATTTTGTCTGTAAATTTTTTCGGGTCTCGATTATCTAAAAAGACCTGACTATTTATAGGAGAAATCCCAAAAATCCAAAAAGGTAAGTTTTTGCAGCAAGGTTCTCACCGGAAAAAAGTTCACCGAGGCCCCTCGCCGTGTGTTTGGCGAGCTCGCTAAAGACTTTGGCGAGGAATGCCTCGCCAAACTCGCCAATCCTTTGCGAGGATACCTCACCAAGGAGTTTAGCGAGGCTGCCTCGCCAAGGAGTTTAGCGAGGCTGCCTTGCCAAGGAGTTTAGCGAGGCTGCCTCACCAAGGTCTTTTAGCGAGGCTCGCCTCGCCAAAGCCCATTTCTCGATGAGGCCTACCTCAGACCTGGGATTCAGTCTCCCTCGGGTTTCTATTTTTGAATTTATTATTATTATTTTTTATGTATTTTTCATATTTTTTAATTAATTTCTGAATAAAATTAAATAACGTCCTTTTGAATTTAGAGACGAGGAGGATTCCTATTCAGATACATCTGGATACTCAAAAATTGTGTGATTCAAGGATAAAATCGAGAAAAGCCATCATCATTGAACGTGCGAGCTGGTACAAAATCCCGTGCTCACACACCTGTTCGTATTTTGAACTTTTATCTTATCGGTAGAAAAGTGGGGAACAAGGTTTTTGGCTTTATAACTGAATATAAGCCCATCTAAATTAGTATAGCCAAAACCTTGCGATCAAGTTTTTGGCACCGTTATCGGGGAAAGCAAGTGCGTTCTAGAGATCAAATTGTCGGAGAACGGGCAATTATATTTATGTGTCAATAGATTTATTTATTATTGGTTTTAAGTATTTATATTTGTTATTAACATATTTTTCTTGCTTATTCATTGAGTTTTCGTTCTCATGTGTGCATGCCAAGTACGCGTAGTTGGGGAGAAAGTTTGGCGTCTTTCGAATCAGAAATAGAATGATCTGAAGCATGAAAAATTAAATAAAATTAAAAAATTGAAGAATGAAAATTTTCTTTATTTAGTGTTGTTTAGACCTTATCCATACCTATACTATAATAACATTTATTCCAAGGTTATTTTGAGTGTTAGGTATTTCAAGTTTGATGTTAGTGCATATTTCGAACAAAATGTTTCGAGTATGACCACACAATGAGAGTGTGAGCGATTATAGCACAATATTTCGCATTTGGCAAGGATGAGTGGTGAGTAACATTTGAAAGCAACATTCCAAGTAAGTTTTGATATATATTTCAATGCAACATGAATTAGTATAAGTTGTATAGTTTTAGTTTAATGTTACCGATAAGTTAGTAGTGGAGTAATATCTAGTAGTGTTCTTACTATGAGTTTTATATGCTATTC
>CATIWQ010028134.1:0-11654 GCA_949673415.1 Euphorbia schlechtendalii
ATCCTAACTAAACCATAGTACTTTGGAAACGTTCCTTAGTTTTAACTTGGTAATTGCATTAAGAATTAGGAAAACCCGATTCAAACCAATTTGTCAAGACGCTTGACTCGTTTAAGTAAGTTTGTTTATTTCTTAAGATAGAAAAATCTTAATTTGACACTATATAAATCAATCGGACAATTACGGATCAAATCGATTTGTATGTCAACAATGAGTTCTTTCGATTGAAACAACGTCGACTTTTTGCAACAATTAAAATAGTCAAAATAAACTTTATAAACCGAAATAAACAAATAGCAAAAATCGATAAGAAAAGAATAAGAATTATTAGACCTCACATATGAAAAGAAATGAAAAATGAATTAGCCTTTGATTGGATTGAAGAGAACAAAAACTAAAAGATACAGAATAGTTGAGTTCTATGTTTTTTGTCTCCTCCAAAAGAAAGAATAAAAACCTCTTTAAATAGGCTGAAAAATACTAAATTAAAATAATAAATTACAATTATCTTCTATAAACTAGTTGTTGCATCATGCCCACTAAGTGAGAAAGTGGTAGTGAGTTTCGTCTACTTCATTGAGTAGTTAGAAACTGCAAAAGCGGAATTAATTAAACTCATGTTCAGAGAAAATTGTTGCAGCCACGTCATTATTAAATCAGCTGTCATGTGAGTTGTGTTATGCCCACAATATGTGATCACAACAAGTGTCGCGAATTTCTCTCTATTTGTTATGTGATTTGCTCTACTAAACAGTCCACTTAATGTCAAATTCTCTCTCATTAACTGCTCAATCCATCTCATTTTCAATATTTATCACCACTTTGACAATTTCCCTAACAAAATAAAAAATATCCATAAATAAATCAATATATATATATAAATAGTGGATTTATTAAGCACATTAAAGGGCAAAATATAATGCACAAAATGGATATTAACATAACCGCTATATAGTTTTAAACGAAACTTAAATTCAAGATAAAATTTCGTTTTTATATAATTATGGATTTTGAAAAGGATAAGCTTTGAACCCGGAACCTCAATTCATTTCGGGAGATGAAATTTCCTTAACGAATGTACTACACCCAATATGGCATTAGCTTTTTTTTAAACTTGATAGATGCACTCAGTCAAAATGTGACACATTGACATGTTTTAGAAAAAGCTTTTAATTAAATATCTTAAAGGCACTCTTGATTATTGATTATGTTTTGCACTGTTGTGGTTTTCCTGTTGTGACGGATGCAAGTCGATATTTTATTATGAATTTGTTGCAAACTAAAATAACACAAAAAATGTTAAATTTTGCAGTAAAATAATTAGTTACAAAACAAACTTTGCTGCTAAATTGTTTAGTTAACAGCTATATTTAAAGTTTGTTGAATATAGATGTCTCCAAAATTTTATTAAATTTACAATCACAATTTTTTTTCTAACTTAATTAACATACATAAATAGTTTTGTAGCTAAAGTTATAACATCGACTTTTATATATTTAGCAACAGCATTTTTTGACGCAAAAACCCTCACTTATTTTTCTGGGAAATATATATAATATATGGTTGATGATTGTACACTATGAATGATAATATATGTAATAGTAAAGATTAGACGTCTAAAAGAATGCAAAAGTCATAGTAGTAATTTTCAGCCTTTCAAATTAAAGAGTAGAATATCCGATTTCCCAATATGCAGAAGAAAATTGCTTAAACCCTTACAAACTTTTATTTACAATTTATTCACACACACACAAATCCAAAGCTCCCTGAAAAATTAGGGAACAGCTGGTATTTTTTGCATTGTCCTAAAAACTACATACATTAATTTGCTGATTGACAATGGCAGGAGATGTATTGCGGCAACTGAAACTTACGGGCCTCCTACTCCAAGCTTGCTTCGAAGAGAAAAAAGAAATGCTAATTAATTAGAAAATTACTTTAACAAGATTATTTAACAAATATGATCAAAAGACATACGTGCTTCCAGAAAAGAATGAAATTAGTTGGAATTCTGTGATAAAGCATTTGAATTGGTCTTAGACTTGATCATCTTGTTGCAGGAGAGGAACTTTTTCATCAGAAAAATGGGATTTTTCCTCATCAATATTCTCTACAGTTTTCTCATTTTCTTTGATTTGTCCCCACATTACCGTGTAGAATCCCATTCCACATATTATTGTTCCTATCACACTGCATTATTAAGTTTTATTGTAACCTCAAATTATACAAAATTTTGTTATCACACATAAAAAGTAAATCTTTTGTAATAACAACATGCAGCAACATCATTACTTTTGCCACCCATGTGCAGTCATAGTTTTGCAGTAACACACGACAACCGTCAATATCATTATTACTATCAATGAACTTACCTATTGGTTAAATTTTTTTAGTCCCATGACTTTATTACAATAAATTTATACTTCTTATAAAAAAAAAAACTGTTTTTTGCAAACCTATAATAGTCACAACAGCTAACTTATTGTGTAGTTGAAAAGCTTGCAACAAATTTTATATAAAATCTCGGTATTTATCAACAATTTCTATTTTTTTGAGAGAAAAATGAGTTTGTTACCAAATCTTCTGTATTAACTACAAAATAAGGATAAATTTTAAAAAGTATTTATATCAATTAATTTGACTTACAAGTCTTGGAAATTTTTTGTTTTGGTAAACCTCCAACGTGAATTTATTCACTTACAAAAATATAAGGAAATATTTAAGTTACCTGCCGTAGTGGAGACTATTTGCAAAGAAGGTGATACCAAAAAAGCAAGCCCCAAAAATTCTAAAAGGCTGAAAAAGAGGCACATAAAAAGGACCCCTTTTACGCCCATAACACATTTGAACACTGCTACGTACCACACTTCCAAAAATTCCCTCTATAATTCATCACCAGAAATAATGATTAATATACAGTATAGGGTAAGTGAAAATATACAATAAATATTTATATAAACTTTACATAGGCATATACATATATATGAATGACTTACAGTGACAAGAATGAGAGGCAGATCAAAATTGAAGTTGAGTTTCCAGGCGTTGAAATCTCTGACTACAATGAAAGTAAAGAGTGCACATTGAATAGTTCCAACTAAGCTATATAACGCTGCCACTTTCATCACTTGCAGTTGGGGGTATTGTTTCATTGTTCCCAACTGTATAGTAATTTATCGCTTTATCTTAATAATCAGTTTGACGATGATAAAATAAATTTCCGAATTCAAAAATATATCTATACATAGAAGTATAATATTAATAAATCAAAATAACATTTTTTATATTTTGTAAATGTACCTGAATAATGTTCCAAATGGAAACACATAAAAAAGAAGCAGCAAGCAAGAATCCGCCAAGAAGCCAGTGGTCAGGAGTTGAGCAGAACACAAAAAGATGTTGTTTGAAGAGAAGTTTAGAAGGGGAATTTGAGGAATCTTGTCGGAATAAGGGTCCTTTGTAGAACTCCACTACGGCTGCACCCACCATTGTTATCATGCTCCCTATCACTTTGTGTTGGAAACTTGAGCTGCTCCACTTTCATTTCGTTTTCCTGATCCATCATGTACGTTAACCCAACACCTAAGTACATCTGTCTTAATTATTTATTTGAAAGACAATATTATTTTGTTATCTCAGACACTATTCATAAAAATTTAAATTAACATAGAATGAAGGTCATATTTGGTGTTGCCCACTCTCTGTGACACCAAAATTATTCCCTTGTTTTTGTTAAAAAAAAAAAAAATCGTATAGTTTCTTTTTGAGATAAAACTATAGGAGGACATCAACTAAAAAATCATTATATATGAATGATAATTTGCATGATGAAAGCTTTACATTCTAATTCATCAATAGCTTTTTATTTGTCTTCAAGTAAACTAAAAAAATTAAATATGCATACACACTAATTGAATTTGATTCAATTAATACATTCACAGAATTGAATGAATATGATCAAAGACCAATCTTGACCCATATTTGAATTTTTCGATCATTATATATTACCATATAAAACACCTATGAAAAATATAGTGGCTCGTTGTTATTGTTTTGAGGTTAACTTCTATCGTGCCATGAAAATTAAATTGTACTCTTTACATATTTTAAAGAAGAAAGAAAAATAAAGCGACAAAAATGAACCTGATTAGGAGGGAAAGAATAAAAGAGAAAGTAGGGATCAAAAGACCCATTGCACAAACAACTATAGGCGAACTGTAGCTTAGACCCATAAACACAAGATTCTGTGATAAAGCCACCCTACAAAACACACATCACATAACATATTTAGCCAAAACACACATCATATATCATATTTAGCCAAAACACACATCTTATATCATACATCTAATTAAATATAATAGTTATTTTAATTTTTTAAATAGTTTTAATCCAAACATTTGGTTGATTTTATATTGCTATTTTATTTAATTAAATACACAAAAGTTGATTTTACCTTAGAATTAGAATACCTTTAGCTAATATTTTAAATTTCTGAAATACCCCTAGAGGCTAATTAAAATTTTATAATAAGTTAATAAATTATATCACCTTTTACTTTTTTATTGAAAAATATTTTTTACTGAAGAATATCTTCTATTATATCAAATTAGAGACAATTACAGTTTTAATTAAAGGAGAATAAAATGAACTTAATATATCCTATATGTTTAGAAAGAACTGCTCTAACTAGCAACTATCCAACGTGATTCTCAAACATTAACATTGACTATTTGGAAACTACATTGAACATAAAATCGGAGTTAAACTCCTGACAAAATATAACAAATCACAAACAGATTAAACTTACTTTTACACAACCATATCATATGGGAAAACATACTAAATAAAACCAAAAAAAAAAGTAAACTTTACAATCTATGTTTTCTATAATCTCAACTAACGTTTTCGATTCATAACCATAAGAGCTCTAACATACGTCATAACATCAATTATTGTTGCTAATCTACAATGGTCTTGCTTGAAAGAAATGAATTCAGGTGCATACTGTGAAAAATCAACAATTATTTTATTTAAAAGCTCATGAAATCCAACCCGATGAAAAGTTAAGGCTAACAAAATCTAACTTAAGCATTATTTTACAATGTTAGCAATTTTTATAAATAAATTATATTTACGGTATTTTATTTATTTTAACAATATAATTTCCTTTTTTATTTCATTTGTCAACCAAACGAATAAATACATCAAAGTTATCTATATTTTATGCATCCCTATTATATTAATACATCAAAGTTATCTATATTTTATGCATCCCTATTATATTTCTATGAAATAGCTATTTGATATATTCCGCTCTATTCATTTCCACCAATAAATGACACCTTATCTCGATAGGTACATATGTGATGAAAAAGTTGAAATAAAAAAAATGGTGTCAAGCTTTATGCAGAATCATTATACAAAGGATAAAGTGTTCTATACAATTTCAATTTGTTAATAGACATTAGCATTTGTTTACCAAAAAAAAAAGTCACATTAGCATTTAATTATTATTACTCCATAATATATTTAGCGGTTATTCATTCAAACATGTGATGAAGTGTCGTTCAATAAGCGGCTCTTCCTCTATACAATAATGCAAGAAGTGGAAAAAAATGAAAAAAAATCTGCTGTATCCATTTGTGTGTCTCCTTCAATGTCCCCTATTCAAAGTTTGATATGTGTTGGACACATAGGAAAAAGAAACCCACTAACAAGAAAGAGAAAATTAGAATGAATAAAAGAATTTAAAAAACTTACATATGTCAAACTTTGAATGGAGGACATTGAAAGAGACACATAAATAAAAATCTACTATCCCCATTTGTGTGTTCCCTTCAATGTCCCCCATTCAAAGTTTGACATGTGTAAGTTTTTTAAATTTTTTTATTCCTTCTAATTTTCTCTTTCTTGTTAGTGAGTTTCTCTTTCCTTTATGTCCAATACATGTCAAATTTTGAATGGGGGACATTAAAGGAGACACACAAACACCGTTGTAGGATCTTGAAAGACCACAAGACAAAACACTAGTCCAAGTTGCCCAAATACACCGCCAAATTGTATTGGCAGCAGATTCAGAATATTCACTAATACAGGATCATAATATATGGTCTGATTCCTTAGCCAGCAGCCATAGAATTAATTATAAAAGTGATCTTGTGCCTTCCTTATCAACGATCATAGTGGATAATTTTTCAGTTTCACTAGTATTTTTTTTTTCATAATAGACGTTCGAGGTGATGTACTATATGAAGAGCTTTCAAGTTCGTTTTCCATTATACGGATCTACTTGTACGTTAACTATAACTAAGTCGTGAAAAGAAGAAACTGGTGGATCAAAGAGAAGAAAACAGACCCAGTAAAACCCAAGAAGGAAAAACGCAAGAAAAGAGGAAAGGAGAAGAGCGGTTGTTCTACCCTGCAATCATCCAAAAATAAAAGGCGAATTTTTATATGTGTTTGGTGAAAGAGAAAAGAAAACCAGAATAGAGGAGAATGGTTTGTGAGAATCTAACCTTTGTCCCCTATGAAAAAACCAGGAAAAAGGGAAGAGAAGAAGAGTAGCAACAGCATTAGTATAAACAACAAACACAAAAGGACTCAATCCGCCAGACATAGCAGTTTTAGCCATTATGGTTAGTCCAATCGTGCAACCTTCCATCATCACCATTACTCCAAACGCCAACACTTCTCCTATCTTTGAACTCAACTCAACCACCATTTTCTCTTTACTAGCACTACTATTGCTTCTGATTAATACCACAGCTCATGATCTATGATTTGGGGTCCATATTTATCAATACAAGCCAGCCTTTCATAAAATGGGATGGCTATTCAGCAGAGAAAAAGCAACTCGAGTGTGCCTCTAAAGTATCTACAAACGTGGCATCGTTTTAATTTAGTTTTTGATTTAATTTGTGATTTGTTTTAATTATTTAGGATTAGTGGGTTGTTTTAAATTATTATTGCTGCTTACTTCAGCAAATAAAGGCCAAAAACATAAAGGTTTTCGTGGTGGACATTGTCTGAGACCCCACTATCTTGAATTTATCGGTCCACCCACCTTATAAGAGAATCTAGTCCCACATCCTAAACTGGAATCATTTGGATCCTCTTTTTCTCATAAGGGGATCTGCTCTAAAATTAAGGTTTAGCCCAAAAAATCATGCATGGCCGTCTGTTAATTTCTGGATCCATCAAGATTCAGCTTTCAATAACTACTCTTCACTTTTAGAGTAGTTTCACCGTTGATTTTTTTTTTTTTTTTTTTTTTTTTGAGTAGTTTCGGTGTTATATATTAAGTCGATTTCCAGTATATATGTATATTTTTGTTAAAAAATTACTACAAAATGCATTCATCGTAAAAAATTTTGTTTCATACAATCTCTCTTTCATATATGTATACCGGTAAATGATTTTTTTTGCTGATATGCATTAGTATATTTCAAGTGTATTTTACAAAATAAAAACTGTTAAGCACATGATCTCTTTCATTGTTCGTTCCCTTAATTTATGATCTGTAAATTTCAATGATTTCACATTCGACATGTTCCATTTTAATGTTGAAGAGCTCGAATGTCTAATATACAAAAGAATTGTCCAAGAGGAGACATTGACACTACACTTATTTGAATTCTACCAAATATCTAATTTACAACACTAACATATTCTGAAAATTTGGATGATAAGTACATAAGAATGTTAGGAATAGCCGACTATCCAGATTTTTGTCCTATTTGGGGGTCAGACTTGTGGTCGTCGGCCAATACATAATAGAATACTAAAATATATTTTGACATTGACCCACATGATGACACGATCAACAGCTTCACCTATATATACTAAATATTAATCCACATGCAACATACAGTCAGAGTATATTTCTATCAAAAAAAAAAAAAGAGTATATATATCACTACTTATAACAGCAAATATGAATTTATTTATAGAGGTGGTCAAAGCATGTTGGTGCAGAAAATGGTCATGTAATTTTCAGATAAAATCTGCAAAATTGTTACTTTTAAGTCTCAAATTTACATTTCAGAGCTTACTTGGTAGACATTTATTTTGAAATTTAATACCATTTTGTAAGCTTACAAAATAACAACGTGATAAAATTTAAATTCAAATTCGAACTTTAATATATGTTTATCTAATCTAAAATCCCTCACTAAATTATAAATAGTAACTCATATTTTGTAAAAGATAATAATTCACACTTTACTTTTTAGATACCTTAAGATCATCCAAGCTTTGATACTTTCGTTGACTTTTTAGATACTGAACTCAAACTTACATTTCATGAGTTCACTTGATATATTTATTTTGAAATTCAATGCCTTTTATAGACTTACAAGATAACAATGAGATAAAATTTTAATTTAAATTCAAACTTTAAATATATTTCTATCTAATCTAAAAAAACCTAATTAAATCATAAAAGATAATAATTCACACTTTACTTTGAGACAGAAACAAACTATGTTCTACATCTTACACATTTTCAGTGTACTGCTTCTATATTCCTCTTCTGATCAAGATAAGAACAAAACACATAATTGCTAACAAGAATTAACAAAGAAAAGCATTATTAAAAATTCTTCTTAGTTCCTGACCTTTATATATTAAACAAATTGTCAAGAGCCAAGCATCGTAGTGGCCTACTCATTAAGCATAAGAGGCATTATATGATAAGCCGTTTCTTGCATGCATGCATGTATATCATATAGCGGAAATCTGTTCTAGGCATCTGGCTAGAACTGAAATAAGAACAAAGTGGCAGAGGGAGGGGTACCCCACCGGCCACCAGAAAATCCCACCCTTCAGTAGCGAATCAAAAATTTTTTACCGTGATGTTCATAAATACATGAAATGTTAAAAAAATCTAATATATTATAATTTATGAAAAATGTTTATAAATGATAACTGTGACTATTTGTTATACATAATAAAATTGTAAAGGAATAACAAAGCTGGATTTTATAGAGATATATAGACCTTCATTAAAAAATGTATCTTCTTCTTGGATAAATGTGTAATTTTAATATTAATATGGGTCCAATGATAATTTATAATGAAGTCCAAATATAATATATCAATAAATTTATACTAACTGTTTTAAAAAAATGGGATCCTTGAACCGTCACTCTATTTCATCTGGCTTTGCCACTTATCCCCATCATTTATCCCACTAGATATGCAGAGTTTGGTGGTGGAAGGTGCCCCACCAAGCTTCCTCAAAGAAGATAATAATACATAGATAGAAGAAGGGGTTCCGTTGAAGAAGAAGAAGGGTTATATTGCTTTGTCTTGTTGAGCCTTGTACCCATTTGTCTCCTTATATTTCCTTCCCAAATTCATTTATCCTTTATTTAATATTTTTATCTTTTCAAAATATCATTAACTCCACTCCACGTGAACTAATTTCAATTTATTGGCTTCTTTCATTTCATATTAGTTTAATCAAATTACTTTTAATTTAACTGTAATTCAATATTGACACCAGCTTATTTGACACCCAATTACACCTTATTGTTATTAATAACTGTTACATATATTCACAGTGGTTTAAGCGTTAGTTAGAAGCGATTACGGATGGTAGTACCAACAAATTAAAATCTCTTAACCAGAAAAGGGAAATAAGATATAATTCTAGTAACCTGCCTTCTAAGAAAAAAGGTCTGCAAACCGAAAAGCCAAGCTAAAATTCATAGCCAAAAGTTGTCCAATAACAGACAACATTAGAGCAGTTTTTACATTTATCTTTATTACATACAGAATACAGAGTGGCTACTGATCTTATATTGGATTTTAAACTCCAAGCAGAAACTTTCTCTCAAAAACCAAACTATAGCAGACAACAAAAAGGCAGAAACAGCTCCGAGTGGTATTTCTTCAGTATCAAGGCCCCAAATGTACAGATTTATTTTTTTAGCGAATAAAGACAAAAGAGGAAGGCATATTTCAGATGCAGAATCTTTGGGCACATTGATTATAACAATTCAAATTCTAATTATAAATAAACCCGACAAAGAAACTGGATGAGGATTGGAATTCAAGGTTGAAAAGTAGTGCAGGCTCAAATGTTAATTGAAATGGTTTGAGTGCAGGAGAGGGACTTTCTGGTTTTGGCCGCTTATTCCAGCTTCCTCCACCATCTTCTCTTCTTGTGACTTTCCCCAAATCACAGCATAGAATCCCATCACAATCACTGTTGCTCCAACCAAACTACACGGGATAAAAATCTTAGTCATGGCTGTATCATAAAATATTATACCAGAAAAACAAATTGGTACCTTCCAAGATACAAGGTATCATTGAAAAAGACAGCACCGACCGCAGTGGCAAGGACAATGCCCAAGGGCTTGAACATAGACACAAAAACAGGCCCCTTTTGCTTTGGGCACCACGACCCTATCCCTATTTGGAATGCTGACCCAAACACTCCCTACATCATCATTTACGATTAAACTCGTAATTATATTCTGAATTACTCATCATTTCTCCCTTACACAAAACTATCCACCTCTAACCACTCGTGTAGTAGAACATGCATGAGAATATCAGAATTTTGTTTTCCTGATGGCAATTAGAATTCAGTTATATTGACACGAAATTTATTTCATATGGGATATGGATTTAACAACATCCGCAGTTTTTTTCTGTACATACCGAGTAAAGAATGGCTATGAATCTTATATTTGGTTTCAAACTCCAAGCAGAATGGTCTCTTTCAACAACTAGCGAAACTACAGCAGACATCACAGAAGCAAAGAAGCAGTAAAATAATACAATAATCAGCGGTACGTTGTATTTCTTAAGGATCAATGCCTGCAAATAAAAATTCCAAGATAACAAAAAATATCTCTATAATAACCCAATTTTGGCATTAAATGCATTTAGATCCCTTAAATCCATATGCCCCCTAAACGCTACATGTTGCATTCCGAGGAGCTTTGAAAAATGAAAGCAATGAGAATTCAGCAGACAAGTAGAGTTTATGGGCAAACTGGCGCACTTTTTTGACAAGTTCAATAGGGTGACTGGAAGTTGAGGCGATCTACATGCATTTGAACTAAAAATGGATGAAACATCACCATTATGATAATCCAAGCAGAAACTGAAAGAGCATCAACAGCTAACAGCAGTCCTCCAATAACCCAATTTGACAGGTGCAACTGAAGATGCAGATGAGATGAATTTGAAGGTGAAAGCACAATTGGGGGACCTCTTTAGTAAGTCGTAACAAATGCCCCTCCAATTGATACTACTGTTCCAACTGATTTTGCTATGGCACTCCATCTTCTCAAGTCAAGCTTTTCAAATCTGATTTCATACCAGCAGTAACTATAACAA
This sequence comes from Euphorbia schlechtendalii, assembly GCA_949673415.1. Classification (NCBI taxonomy): domain Eukaryota; kingdom Viridiplantae; phylum Streptophyta; class Magnoliopsida; order Malpighiales; family Euphorbiaceae; genus Euphorbia; species Euphorbia schlechtendalii. The sequence continues at coordinate 11,359 of CATIWQ010028134.1, forward strand.
ACAACACAGTTCCTGAACTGAATCTATGAAAAAGACTAGGCTTAGTGCTAATTGTTGGAATTTTTTATGTGCCCTAGTTCTAAAGTCATTGGTTCATGTAGTGTCCCATTATAAAGGCAATAATCTACTGCATTTATACCTTGTCCTATAATATGAGTAGAGTATCCATTGATTGATAATCATAAATGTCTCAAGTCTGTTTTAATCATGGGAATGAATGAAACGAAAGACTTGTATGTTGGATGATCTATAGCAATGTAGTTGCTATGTCACTTGGTAAAGTAGATCATGAACAT
>CATIWQ010028137.1:0-15909 GCA_949673415.1 Euphorbia schlechtendalii
TGGAATGTCTTATATAGACTTACAAAGATGACCCAGCTAATCCATATCCCACTAAATACGTAACTACTTGACAAAGTAAACAAACAATAAAAAATCTGAAACAGAAAGATAAACACTACATCCTGAAAAATAGCTAACTGCAGAATCATATCAAAGAATGGAACTGATATTGAATTATTCAACAATTTGTCAGGTCTTCCTCTACTTGCAATCGGTCAGTATACAATTGCTAGAAAGAATCTGCCTATCGTAATTAGCGAGGCTAATGGTAGTTTCGTTTTACTTGCAACCACTACACTACCTCTATGGCATCTGCTACTGGATATTATTTCGTACATTCTTCGCACACAATTTTCGGGAGCATCTTGTTTATATTGCTTGCTTTCAGATTCTTGTTATTCAGCTTATTTTTCACCAGTTTAAAGGTACCTCTTTTATTTCACGTTTCTTGATGCTATATTTATATATTGGAAGTTTCTTACATATCGTAGGATCATGGATCGCAAGAGATCCAAAATTATTGGGTTAACAGCACCATCAAGACCTGTTTCTCTCGCAAGGCATCTAAATTCTGTTGGTGCTAAAATGTATAGTGCCTTTTGGTGTTCACATTGCTTACAACAACAAAAAGCTAATTACCTGATTGAAAAATTAGCCGTATCATTGTTACGAAATCATAGCTTACGGGTAGTTAAAAATGAACCTGAGATTATGTAGATTACATCTTTTTTTATCTGTTTCAGAGTGTCCAATATTGTCCATGTTTGGATTGGCATGACTAACACAGGCCTTTTGGTGCATGAACCTTACTCTGAATTCTTGAGCAGGCAGTATGAACTTATAGATTATTATTCTAGCAAAGTTAGATAAGTGAAAATTGAAATTTTTTGAAAAAGAAAAATTCTAATACGAGTTCCGCAATACTGAATAATGTACCATCCCTGTAAAATATTGACATCAAATGGGTAAACATGCCATTCAGTAAGACTAGTTGGTTCAGAACAAAATTAAGACAATTACTTATCAAATAGTACAAGATTGTGTGTGCTCGTAGGAACATGAGTACTTGAGTTAAACAAGCACAGTATGATCATATGCTTTTTTAATGAACTTTGACGATTACAGTGTGTGGCGGTCTGAGTTTTAAAGGAAAAATTGAATACTCCATGAATTAGAAGATTTCGTTAACATTAGGTATTAAGGATTCATATTTTCTGTAGTAGACATCTTCTTTCTATCAAATGAGTGATATGTATACTAACGAGATTGGAAATATATCACATATCTACAGTGTTAGGAGTTGTATTTATAATTATATTTCAGTTATAATGAACTTGGTTGGTTTTCTCTATTGATTTGTACTTGCAAGTGCCATCTTCTTCAGTTGCGTATGGCTTAAAAATTTTTATGGTACTGGAGATGATGATTTTCATCTCCTTAGCGGCGAAACTATCAAAGTGTCTTTCATGAAGAGGAAGGGTGTGGATCGTTTGTGTTGAATTAAATTTTGAGTTTAAATTAAGGTCTTCATGTAATTTTTGTAAGGGAGTTTTTACAGTTAATTGTTTGTTTGTGAATTTATGATTTGTTGAGACAGGCTACTTCAATATACCTATCTAAACATGTACAAACATTTATAAACATGATAAAAGTTACACAACAAACACTGCCTTGCATACGTGTATAATCCCGGAATCATATACATGGAAGGTAGGTATATGCTCACTACAATTCTTTACAGTTCATCTAGAGAATCCGAATCTGTATAGTCTAGAAGCATTTGGAAAGCAATATTGAAGGCAGAAGATGAAATCTAAGATAGTATCTCACAATGTTACCATTGTAAATGCTACCTGTTACTAATATTTGATATAAATAAAAATGCTATACTTGACTTTGGAAATGAAAAGTAAATTGTTAAATAACAAATCAAAATAACAAAAAAACGCATTTTTTTCTCAAATATATTTATTTATTATTTCACTTATTTTTATTTTATTTTACATTTATTTGTTTAATTTTTATATTTTCTTATTGTTATTTATTTAATACAATTTAATTTTAAAATATAGAAATATTTTCATACTGAATTATTAAATTTGATATAAAGTTATACAAAAAAAATGTTAGTGCATTTTATTATTTCTTTGCTTTGTACAAATTGATCATTACTTTACATATTATTACCATAATTGGATAAGCATTAAACCACCCATTAATAAGACGTAAAATACTAGTTACTTTTTAAAAAAATCGATAGAAAAACCTCCAATTAATTATAGGAATACACCATCGTTTTAATATGGAGAGATTAACTAACAAAAAAAGTTTTTGAAACAAATAAGGAGACATTGAATTGTCATCCGAACTACTTAAAAAAAAATTGGATACATAAAAGTTTCCGCTGCCGGGATTCGAACCCGGAAGTTGAATATCCATTTCAAAGTTTATATTGCTACAGCGGAGCTATCTGATTTTATTGTCTACATCTGTCCAAAAGTTTTATAAATAATTAAATCAAATTGTTCTCAAAAGAGGGATGAGCTCAGGTACATGTTTGAGGAGCGAAGAAGCAGAGTTGAATTGTAGCCATTTTACCCATTTCAAGGTTCAATTTTCACATCCTGATTTATCGTTTATCCTCCAATTATTGTTTGTTTAAGCTGAATTCCTTCCTTTCTCTATTGTTTTCATAAAGAAGGGATTCCGTTGGAGCTGGAGAATCGAGGTCAGAATCAGATGCTGAAATCCTCTTCATATTTGTCCTTCTCCTACATTCCTACTTTCAGTTGGTCTTCGTCTATTGGATTTCTGGAAACTGCGTGCTTCAAAGCTCACGGATTCGGCAGCTGTGGCCACATATTGAAGGGTGTGATTACGCTGCCGTTTTGGTACTCTTTTTTTTTTTTCTTCCAAGCTGAATTGATGGATGATGTTATTTTCAATAATTGTTATATTAAAATTAAATGAATTGATCATGTTTAGGAATTCTCTGTTTGATACGACGCTTGCCGGTAATATGTTTGATAATAGTCCTTTTGCTAGGCATTTAATAGCGGTGCTAACACGTATGGTGCTTTTTGGTGTTCACATTGCTTAGAACAAAAACAGGTACCTGATCTTTTTTGTGTTCACTTGAAAATACTAATGTCATTACAATGTCAAAATCAGAAATTGTGTCCCAACCAATCAAGTTAACAATTTGAAGCTGTTGAAACGAGAAAGACCATGTTCTCTTCAACCGTAATTCAATTAAGTTCAGTTAAGTTAAGTTCAACTATGTGTAGTTATAAATTTGCATTGAAATAAGTTCAGTTAAGTTTAATTCAGTTCAGTTCAGCTTTCAGAAGTTAAAAAAGAGAACCCAAATGTCTCACATTGACTACAAGTGAGATTAATCATGGACATATAAGTATGGAAATATATCTCCATTAATATGAGACAAGATCATGTCCAAAAGTGGAAAATATCATATTAATGTGAATTAAATTTTAATTTTTCCCCATTTGGAGTGTGGAATGTCGCACATTTGGTTTGGCATTATCAACACTGGTCTGTGGGTGCATAAAGCCCACTCTGAGTTCTAGAACAGGCTTTGTAGATTATTATTTTAGTAATGTTAGCTTAGCGCAACTTTGTAATCTTAAACAGACGATACTTGTACAAGTTCAGCAATACTAAATTCTTTTTTATCCCCATCCCTGTAAAAAATACATTATGTTCTGGAAAATGGGCAAAACTTAATAATTTATTATTCAATAAGAATAGAATGAAACTTCTGATCTTGCCAATGCACCTAATTATGATTTATTACTCTATCTGCTTCATTTTTTCTTGCACAGATGTTTGCAAAAGAAGCATAAAAAATCTTAATCTATGCGGAATGCTTTCCTGATGGATATTAGGGAAGCAATCAAAACAAATGGCCAGGTATGGATGGCTTTTGGGGCTGCCTTCTGTCTTTCTTGGTTACGAGTGGCATCATATAAAGTCCCTTTTCTTTTTGTTTTTGGACTTTTTCCCATCCATAAGCTAGGTTAAGAAAACAGATTTTGCACCTTTTTCAATAATGTCATAGACTTGAAGATAACCAGGCAATCTGATTTGCTTAACTAATTTGAATGACTGCTTAGTGATTCTTAATTACTTTTCGGGGCACTAATTGTGACTTTAAGTGACTATTTAGTCGTTAGTCATTGTAGATATGCAGATATCTTTTACTTTCTCATTCTCATCCTATCCCTTTTAAATATTTCTTGCAGGTTTTGAGTGGAGAAAAGGAGCTCTCGGAGCTTTCAGGTTTTGAATACAGTGAATTTAGTCAACCTAACTAAAGCAATCTAGCATTCTGAAAGCATTAATTAGCTAGTGTACATCTCTTAGAGTAGTAGAATTTTTTAATTTGCAAGAAACTGGTTTTTTTGTTTGTTGCTTGTGCCAAGGTATGTTCCTTCAATTATAAAATACAACATATTGGAAAAGCCATGACTGTAATGGTTGGCTTTAGTTATGGTCTATGATAGGTTTGGTATGCCCACAGATCAAAGCTAAACACAACAATGTATGATAGTTTGATATTCGAAAGATATAGTTGAATACTTACCTGATGAATCATAAGATTTAATTTACCTTAGGTATTAAGTATTGATTTTTTTTCGCAGAGAAACTTCCATTTATCATAGTTAAAATCTTAAAAAACTTTAAACTTTACATAATAAAAGGGAAACAAAAACGAATAACTGAATTCTTCTGAGAACCAAACAGCCTACGCATAATATTTTAATGGTGCAAATTCTATTGCTGAGAGATTGGTAAAAGTTGTGTGATGAGGGTTTCTGATGCTTCAAATTTTGACAATTTCAGTTTGTATCCTAACTTGGTTGTCATGGGTAAAAGGCCATTCGTGAAATATGTGTTCTGCTGCGCAATCGTTACTCATTTTTGTTATGAATTTATGCAATTGTTGCCTTTATCAATCATTACATTATAAAATATTCATTGATGCAAGTAGACCTGTTCGTCGGGCGGGCCGGGTTCGGGCCGGGCTTGGTGAGCTTTTTACAATTAACATTAACCCAAACCCGTACTTTAGAACTTCGGGCTCGGGGCCGGGCTAACAAGGTCATTTCCAAGCCCGGTCCAAGCCCATGAATATTTTATTTGTTATTAATTTTTTTATTAAATTAATTGAAAAAATATAAAAAAAGTTAAAATATGTTTAAATTTTAAATATAATTGTATTGTTTACTTAAAATCTTTAATATTTAGTAACATTTATTGTAACCAAGTATAAAAATTTAATAGGATAAAATATAAAATCTCAAAATAATAATAAATTTAATGTATAAATATATAATAAATATATAAAATTATTCGTTGGGCCGGGATCGGGCCGGGCTCGAGTATTTATATAAAAACCAAGCCCTGCCCATAAATCTTCGGGCTTTGTCGGGCTCGGGCTCGGGCTAGGGCCGGGCTTTTTAAAAAAATGCGTGTCCAAGCCCGGTCCATGAAAACGGGTTCCGCCCGGCCCGCAAACAGGTCTAGATGCAAGGAACAATATATACAAGAGCTTGTTAAACATATTTATAATTTTTCATTTTCCAAACCTCATTTCTTAAGATTCATTATGCATTTTTAACTATTTTTCATTCCTCAAATAAAAATCATTTTAATAAATAATAATATATTATTATTAAACTAACAAAAAAATAACAAGCCAAAAACTAAAAACATTTAAAAAGCAAAAAGAAATAATTTCATTCCAATCCCCCAAATGGAAAATAAATCATTTATATTATTTGAGAAACTTCACTTTTAAGATATACAATACGAGGAATAGTTGAATTTATATACAATACGAGGAATAGTTGGATTTATCATTCTTTATATTTATTCCTTAAACAAAGAATTTTCTAAAATAGGAAATCATTGAAATTATCCCTAGTAGATAGAATAACCCAGTTACCAAATAAGTAAACATATAAACCACATGAACTCAATGGGTAGACAAATTATACAACAACTACAAAAGGTTGTTTTTTTGCTAAATTTGAAATGGGTTTAGTTTTGCAATTGTGACATGAAGTATTCCAATAAAGGTATAAGTTTAGCCAAGCACATTCCAAGTCTAATATGGTTTGGTTCAAATCGAGATTGGAGAAATTCCATAACTATATGATTATGCCTTTCATCTGTTCCGTGTATGAAGCAATTCCAAAATTTTTATAAATATATATTATTTCTATTTCTATAGTATGGTATTCACTTAATTGCAATAAAGCAAACTTACATCATATATGACTAAATGAGATAAATAAATGAAAAAAAGCTCTCTTAGATTAGGTCCAATGTATTAAATGCACTTTCATTTCAGCTTAATTATAGAAGATATCTAGCTTTTGCTTTCATAATCTAAATTCCGTTTGTTACAGGAACAAGGTTACAAATTTTTTATTCAATTCCAATTACCTTTTCGCAAAGTATTATGTAAAAGATAAGAAAAAGTAAATTTAAGTTTACATGGCATTTACTATTATTTATATTTTTTAAAATTTATGCTATTGCCCTTCAATATGTATTAATGTATAGCAACATTACAGAATTTTTTTACAATATATGATAAAAAAAATGTAATATATTGTACAATATTTAAGTGAAGAATGGGTTGAAGCATGAAATAAAATAAAAATGAATTGAAAAATATGAAATAAGATAAAGTATGTATATTGAATCCGTTAGAGCTGTATTTACTTCATATATTATATGTAAAAAATAATTATTTCATGAAGATGTCTAATATTTAAAAATATCTACTATAATACCAATACATATACATTATCAAACGTTAAAGTTATTTTCATTAATGGAAGTCATTCCATGATTCAAAATGAATTAATTTTGTTTAATCTAAATGAATAATGATCTAATAGCTGATAAAAACAACAAGTAATAGACTAAACAAGAGATGGATAAAATGGATAAAAATTGAAAATGGCCAACCAAATGTCAGATTTGGATGCCAATAAACCACTCATTTTTATATTTTTTAATATTGGATGCCCCACTTTAAAGTAGGAATCTAAAGTGAAAAGAAATTTTCCAATGGGATGCAAAAGTAAAGTTGGATAACATTGGAGGATCGGATCAATATTTAATAAAAGTATAAGATATTTAAATAGATATATCCTAAATAAGCCAATAAACCGAAAATGAAATGAACGGTAGATATGGTGCAAACTAACGGTGGAGATTTTACAATCAAAACTGCCAAAAGGTAAATAAGAGGGGAAGAGCATTATTCTCTGGCCCAATACGAATATGCTCAAAGAATATCCTCTGTTCCTTCTCCTTCCTATTTTCACATATCACTCTTAATCCTATCCATTAAATTCGCTTGTCCTCACCTTCTCTTCCATTTCACTCTTCTTCCTTTCCTTCAATTATTCACATAATCACCATTTCCAAAATGTGCAATCATCACTCTTCAGAAATCGATCAATATCAGTTGATTGACAAGCTTGACATCTTCAAGATTCACGGCAGGGACAAGCATGGCCGCAAAGTTCTTCGTATTACCGGAAAATATTTCCCTGGTATGATACCTAATCCTCTGCTTTTCTTTTTCTTTTTTCTCCGGTTATTGAATGAAATTGAGATTTTCTGATTTGCGATTACGGAACGGACAGCTGGATTACTGGATTTAAACGTGCTCAAGAGATTTTTGGAGGAGAAAATCTATCCTCGCTTAGAAAAGAAGCCGTTTTCTGTATTGTACATTCACACCGGCGTTCAAAGGACGGACAATTTCCCCGGAATCTCAGCCTTACGATCTATTTACGATGCAATTCCGATCAGCGTTAGGGATAATCTCCAGGCCGTTTATTTTCTCCACCCAGGTTTACAGGCCAGACTCTTCCTTGCCACCTTCGGACGTTTTTTGTTTAGCGGCGGGTAATGTGGCGCATTTTTAATCTTAATGGTATTTGAAAACTAACATGCGTATTTAATTGTTGCTGAGTTTGGGGGTTTTCCGATTGTGTGTGGCAGGCTGTATGGAAAGCTGAGATACATCAGTAGGATTGATTATCTTTGGGACCACTTCAGGAGAAATGAAGTGGAGATTCCGGAATTTGCATACGATCATGATGAAGATCTGGAATACCGTCCGATGATGGATTGTGGATTGGAGAGTGATCATCCAAGGGTGTACGGTGCACCCGCTGTCGATTCTCCTGTGTCTATGTACTCCATGAGGTGTATCTCGTAGATGTTTAACCCAAAAGAAAGTAGTATACAGTTTTTTCTTCTGTTATAGTAATAGGATACTAGTAGTTAATATTAATAAATAAGAAAAGTGTTTTTTTTCAATAAAAAAATGAAAGTGTTTTTATATTATTTATTTAGGCGACGTTACCAATCTTTGCCGTTTTATTTATGAAAACGGACTTGAATATCCCAAGGCATGGAAGGGCTCGCCTTATTGAAGTATTAAGATAAGACAAAAAATGCGGATTAAAAAAATGAGCTGTTTCAACGAAGAACTAACCAATTAAGTATTATGAAAGCCACCCGATAGATATGACACACTATTTGATTTCAGTTTTTTTAGATAAACGGATTTTTTTTAGGTTTCAATCCGGGACCTCTGCTTTGAATTAAGCTACTACACCCAGTTGGTTTTGATTTCAGTTTATTATTGAATTTGGTTCTTTTCTTGGCATTGCTTTTTTGGCTTCGATTATAATTTGCTGGGCTAAATCTACAAATCTGAAAAAAAAGAAAAACAACATAAAAACTGAGAATGAAATAAGTGAATTGCCAATTCCTGCATCTAACATCCTGTACCATGTAACTGAAGATATTTCTAACATCAACCAACATCTAAGAAGTTCTTCGATTCTCTTTTCTGTTCAAGAATTTGGGAAACAAGCAACAACTTTTGAGCATGATCGTGTTTTATTCCATGTAATCTGCATTAACCCAAAGGTGGAATGCTTATAGAAAGTAGAGTTATATTGTCCAAGTGAAATATCAATCAGATTGCAAGTCTTCACCACAAAAGCTATACATTATGTCAAACTAGAGAAGTTGCGATAATCCAATGTTGGGTTCACAATTGGGTACAGAGGGAGGGGTTTTATGATGCATTTACATGTTTCAGAACAGCATTAGTAGATTGATGAGCAAAAACTTTCTGTCTGAGTTGAACGTAAGGGTACCCCATAAATGACAGAAAGTGAGCAGGCTTCGAGACCGAAAGTATCTCGTACCAAACTTGGTTGTTCTCATCCATTTCGATTGAAAAACGCTCTTCCCCAGCCTGTTTCATACCATCATCACAAACAAATATTATTAGTCTGTGTAAGCCTATTACTTTCAGAAATTCAATGCACATCTTTAAGCAGCAAAACAACATATACATTTAGGTGTTATTGATATGATAAGCAGAGAAGTACTAACCAGCAAGTGACCTTGAAGAGTACCGCCACCAAAACAAAAGGAGGGCATTGCCTTTCCCTTTTTCCGAGTTTCTTTAACATAAACCACTTGAAGAGGCATCATCACCCATGGCAGTAACTCTTTCACACATACACAGAACTTTTGACCACCTCGAATCGGAGTTTTGGGGTCCACAAATGCCCAATTCAATTCAAAATGCCTACAACCAGTTTCTATTATCAACAACATTCATTGTTATGTATGAGGGGAAAAGCCAAAATTTCAAGACTTTCATTGGACGAGATACCAAAATTAGCCAATGTTTCCCCAATAGTAGATCTCAATTCTAACTCACCTCCAAGTTTGAAGAGCTGATTTGCCCTTTTCAAAAGCCTGAAGACCAGTACCAACTAAAACACGGGCATGGTTCAGTGAGAAACCATCTTTAGAGAGTTGATCATCTTCTTTGAGAGAAGATAAAGATTTGGCAGTAGCCCCTTTGTATTTGGGGTCATAATTGAAATCAGCTGACCTAAACATAACAGGTACCAATGGTGAGTGACTATAAACATGGTTCAAATTTTCAGTAAGAATAGAGATTGCTCATGTACTTTACTAAACAATTCTGCTGTTCTTGAGGAGAAGGGCGAGCCCAGCACAAGAAAACCATCTCTCTCCGAAATTCTAGTATTCACCTTCAAAGCATTATCAGAAACTAAGTATCTACACAATTAAAGATAAAAAATAATTCCAAAACCAATTGCAGATAATGAATGATGATTTGGAATCAATGTTTTCTTAATCAACACATTGAAAAACAAATGATTATCAGGTACACTTTCTATGTGATTTTTTTAGGTAATCTTAGTTTTCTTAACACTTTATTCTTGGTATCAAACATTCCAGTAGTCAAACACCTTCCACCATTGGTCGAATTCCAATCTACGGAATGGCATCAATGGATGTCAAGGTCCGTCCAGAGCAGAGAAAGTAAACACAAACAGCTTATGAAGATTTAAAGGGAAGAGACAGCAACAAAGAAGCAGTCTCAGAACAGCATAACTATTAGGGTAAAAGAAACTTACAGAGAAGCGGCGATGGGACAAACGGCGCTGCAGCGGCAATCCTACCCCAAATCAAAATTGAATATAGAATGGGGAAAACAAAACAATCGAGGAAAATGTAAATTGCATAATAAAAAAAACAAAGGATTTAAAAGGTTGGTTTTCATACCTAAAGCTCCCAAATTTTATCAAACGCAAAAATCGATGTGTTGCCAGTGGCTCATGTCCCTTCCCTTAAAACGACTGCAAATTGGTGCTTCCTTATCGTCTCGTCTCAGCTTTTAATTGCCACTTCTAAAATTTGGTACATTTATTTTATGTTAAACATGTCAATAATTCACAATAAATCTTTTCTTCAAAGGACCTTCATTTGTATATAAATTTTTCTCAATACTCATAAGTCTTTCTTCGTTTCCATCTTTATATTATGTCTGAATTGTTTGATACAGTGTGACTCAAACTTGATATTTCTAAATCACCTGAACACTTAATTAGTCGAGTTGAACTTATGTTTAATAAGAAATTCATGTATGTCAAAACTAAGAAGATAAATTGATTATGACTTGTTTATAATAGGCATTCTAACAACTAAGATGTTATACCATATTAGTTAAACATACTAATGGAGAGGAAAAAATAATTTTCCATGGTATATATAGAAACTTATTTAGCTAATTCATCGATAAATATTAAAATATGTGTAATGCAATTACGATGACTTTGTTTTTAATAAAGTAAATTTTTATTTATCAATATCACCATTGAATTAAACATCACATCATTTCATTCAATAATGATAATAGTAAAGTAACGAAGACTTTGTTAAAGTTACTGTAGAATGTACTATTTCATATTTAGCATTTTACACGAATTTAATTGTTTAATAGAAATGTGTAAAATAAAATTTATTTTGTAAAAACAAATTAGCATAAGAAACTTCTACTTTTATCAATTTTTTTGAGAAAAAATAACTTCCAATCAGTGAATCCCGACAACATACATTTTAATTATATGCATATTTTATTGCATATAAATTGTTTCTAGTGTAACATCATATATATTGCAGATGGTAGTGATATTCGGGAGCATCTGTTTTAAGCCGATTCAGATAAGATGTGATTAAAACACAATTACCATGCTCGAATAATTTCTGGATATCTTGCGGCTCAGAGTTTGCACTCGTGTGGCGGTCTTGTTCAAGCTATGAGTATTTTCGGTGCATAAAAACTCAGAAATCATGCAATTAATCTCTTAAAGTTAAATTGCTTCCATCATTTCATGTTTTCTGCTTTTTCCATTTTTGCCTATTTTCTTTCTTGAGATTTAGTACCTTGGTAGCTTATTAACAAATAGTATCTCAAAATCAACAAGCATTGATTCATTGCAACCCAATGTCAGGTGACAAGAATATCTTAGAATACTCAGGGAACCGTTAAAGTTTCTTAATGCTGCCATCTTCCAGTAGGAAAACTCGAACTCAACTTTTTCACCAATTAATCCTACATCATCATCATCATCAGTGAAGTAGATAAAATTCTTTTTAACTCCAACAAATTCGGAAGATGAAATGGAAAAAGAAGATTCCATGTTCAGAATAAAGATTCGATCACCTAAAGAATTCACATTCAACCATCTCCCAAACTCTTCATCCAACTTATATACTCTGAGCCCAATTGCTTTAGGTTTGTTATCCCATCGCTGCCTTCGAATTCGTTCTTCAGCCTTTACGTTTTAATGTTTAAGATCTTGTTTTTATGAACTAAATGAAACCAAATTGAGAACATAGCTTAACTCCTTGGTTCGAAAATAAAAAATTAGCACTTTCAAAGATCATAGTCTATACATTAACATCTCCCTTCACCCCCTTAACAGATGCCACCTTAAAATTTGGATACAGTTCGGTCTTAAAGATGATTTTGCCTTGTTGAATTCAAATGATACACTTTAACTGTTATTTCTATAGTTCATTCAAGCAATGATATAACATTTTCCTCCACCAAAGCAATGGCTTGTTCATTTTCCCAAAATGGAAACTTTTATAAAGATCAAGTTTCACTGAAGTGAGAAATGTCTTATTTCTTCTGAACCCCAACACCTCAATATCATGTACAATACTTGCACAAGTGTACCATCAGGAATATATCAAACTGCTATTTCCCGTGCTTCTAAAAGATGAGCATCCAACTTCAAGTCTACACGAAAACCATTCAAATTTTAGACCTGTAAAGGAAAAATCTTAGTTGAAACATGAAACCAAAGAAAAGATAACATCAATATCATCTGCAATCAGTTCATCAATGAAGTTTTTGAACATTCAGTACTGCAGATTCTAATAACTAAATTTTAAGAATAAGATAACTAGTAATCTTATCCTGCTTGGCTTGATGTATAATATGAGCAAGAACAAGACATGGGAATTGGATTAACATGATTAGTTTTAGAAATTCAACTTTTCAAGGTATTTAGACATTGATAAGGAGAAACAAAGTAATTACTGTCTCCACTAAGTGAGCTTCAGGTTGTTGAGAAACATTATCACTTAAGTGTGAATTATAATAAACAAATGGAATAATAATTTTACACTCTCAACTTACTACTTCACTTATGCAAAAGCAATACTTATGCTCAGTGCGAATTCGGGTGGCCAAAACATCCTGGAGTACTCGTACAACATTCCGACTTTCTCAATCACACAATCATCCAACCGAAATACACGGATGCTGTCATTTCTTAATTCTCTTTCATTGTAATCGTTATCATCTGTGAAGTAAACACAGTTCCCTTTTCCACCAATGAACTCATCACACGAAACAGAGAAAGAACAGTCAGCACCCAAAATCAAGACTCGATCACCTAAGGATTTAACATCGACCCAAGTACCCCATTCTTCATCCAGCTTATATACTTTAAGATCAATTGTATTAGGAGTACATCCCCTGAATCTTCTCCTCCGAGGACGAACTTCAGTAACTTCATAATCTTTCCATGTTCCCCTTTCTCCATCAAGATATCTGTCAACTATGTAAAGATTCCCACAAGATTCTACCAAGTTCTTTAGATTGCCACAGCCAAACAGGGAAGGTGAATATTGAATCAATCTCAACGAGGAATCAATCCAATAAACTGTGCCACGTCTATCGACTACATATAATTGACCCTTGTGTTCTATTATATCATCGTATTGAAAATTGGTTTCATCTAAAAGAGTCCACTTTTCATCCCCAAATTTCCAGTGACCTAATTTTCCCTCATGAAAGATGGCAACAATAGCAAACCCGTTTTCACTAACAACAGCAGAAACGGGAAATAAAACTACTCTGTTGATTCCGTATATAGAAAATCTAGATGCGGATTGAAGTTTGAATGCTTTGCTTATCTGGATAAAGCGGTAATCTTGCAAGTTCAACTGGAATGGAGAATACCTAATTTTGTAGTCTGTTAATGGATTTAGAAGCTCCAATCTGCCATTTTTGGATTCTCTAATTTTGATCAACCAGCCCTTTGGATTTGACACAGAGGACGAGGAGGAATTGGGGTTTTGAGAGATGAATTCCGTGCGAAAAATGGTGGATTGAGAGAGAACAGCAACTGCGTTGATTGGGTCTGGAAGTTTGAGGATCAAAGGAGAAATTGGTTCATCAAATGAAGGAGCAGAAACAGAAGATCGCCATGAGGAACAGACTGAACGGATTCGGAGGACTTCCACTGGTGATCGGATGCATTTCACGATTGATTCCAACAGTTCCTTGGGAAGATCACTCCACTGCTGCTCGCCCGCCATATTCGATCAACCGATCTGCTTCAATTTGGTGAGGTAATAAACTAATAATTGCTTGTCGATTGTTTGGAAGATAGATTATTATACAATTTGCGTGTTTCTGTTCATTATTTTGTCTTCAGCATTGTCTGGCGCAGCCCGTCAAGCACGCAAATTGGACTTCTTCCTAGACTTCATTTTTAAATGATGAAGGGGCGTGAATTTTAAATCATAACGGTATTTTAAAATTAACGTGCGCATTCAATTGTTTCTGACTTTTACGAGGGTTTCGATTGTGTGTGGCGGGCTGTATGGAAAACTAAGGTACGTCAGTAGGATTGATTATCTGTGGAATCACGTAAGGAGAAATGAAATGGAGATTCCGGAATTTGTGTATGATCATGATGAAGATCTGGAATACCGTCTAATTGGATTGTGGATTGGACTACGATTGTTGATTTTCCTTGTAAGAGTTGGTGCATATACGATTTACTAACTTTGCTTTTGAGTTTTTTTTTTTAATCCTCTACTGTTCAATTAACATGTTTATTTTTCTTTTTCTTTTATCTCATTTCATAATACAAATAATTCTCTCCATGTCCTTTTTATATGCATTATTCATGGCAAAGCAACAATATCAATGTGTTACTACGCGGTGAATGCATCATAAAACCCAATGTTCTTTCAGATCTGGATGACATCCAAATTCATTTATTTAAGATACTGTAAAATGTCAAGAATTTCACATTGTAAACCTCTGTTCTAGAGTAAGATCATATTGCAGATGGTTGTGATATTTGCGAGCATCATTTCAAGTTTTCTGCATTTTCCATTTCTGCCTGTTATTCTCTTTGGTAGCTTATTAACAAGCAGCCCCAATTCATAGTATCTCAAAATCAACAAGCAATCCAATATCTGGTGACAAGAATATCATAGAATACTCAGGAAACCGTTTAAGTTTCTTAATGCTGCCATCTTCCAGCAGGAAAACTCGAACTCGAACTTTGTCACCAATTAATCCTACACCATCATCATCAGTGAAGTAGATACAATTCCCTTTACCTCCAACAAATTCGGAAGATGAAATGGAAAAAGAAGATTCCATGTTGAGAACAAAGATTCGATCACCTAAAGAATTCACATTCAACCATCTCCCAAACTCTTCATCCAGCTTATATACTCTGAACCCAAATGCTTTAGGTTTGTTATCCCATGGTTGCCTTCGAATTCGTTGTTCAGGCTTTACGTTTTTATATAATACCAAATAATCCTCGAAGTTAAAATTCCTTTCCCTGCTAAGATACCTATCAACTACAAAGAGATCACCACCTGATTCTACCAAAGACTTCCGGTTCCTGCCGCCTCCACCATTATCATTCAGTAAAGGTGAATACTGAATCAAGTCTAATGATAAAGGATCAATCCAGAAGACAGTGCCCGATCTATCAACAGCGTACACTTGTCCCTTAAATTCGATTATATCATCATACTGAGCATTCATATCACCTATAAATTTCCAATTCTCATCCCCAAATTTCCAGTAACCTAGTTTCCCTCGGTATAAAGTAGCTACAAAAGCAACCTTGTTTGCGGCACAACTTGGGAAGGGGATGGTTTTGTATACTCCAAAAAGGGGCACTCTATCTG
>CATIWQ010028161.1:0-16976 GCA_949673415.1 Euphorbia schlechtendalii
TTTCCTTTATTGCATTCTGGATGTTTACTTGCGATATTCTACCATTGGTATGCAAGCAATCAAAATAAGCATATGCATAAAGATTCAGCAAAAATGAAAATTCATTGATGAACTTAACAGGGGTATAAATGTTTCAAATGATTTGACTATTACCATTGTTTAGCCCTTTCAGGTTTTCTAACCAATGCGATTCTCTCGATGTCCTAAGTTTTACCAGAGCCGCCCTTTTCAGGTTTTCAACTTAGCGGACTATTCTTTTTCTATTTTGAAAAGAAGCCCTAATTTTTGCTCTACTAACCTAGTGTTGATTGACAGGCTAAATATAAATTTATTTTTTTTATTCGTACTACTTTTCATTGATTTATTTCTTTCACCTTTGCATGATAGCAATTGTGTAAGACTTGATTGATTCGATAGATCGGCTGTCGTCCATGTCTACGACTTCATTTTTTATCTCGTTCAACGTTTCTGATCGATTGGTTAGTGCTCGTATCGCTTTGCTGGCTTGAGGTGTGTGTGTGATGATGAGTCTTGATCATCAATGTTTCCTTTGATGGTGCGACGATTGCCCTATAAATAGTAGCGAGCCATGTGAAGGAGTTGTTGACGTGTTCAATAGTCTGATTCCTTTAGCACTGATTTTGTTTACTCATTCCTTGAATGATGGTGATCTGTGTGATGGAGTAGTTGGCATGTTTAATGATCCAACCTCTTCTTTGTGGCATTGCGGCAGTTGTTTGGTCTTATGAATGGTGGTGATGGATTTGTTGACATGTTCAATGATCTGACTCCTTCTTTGTGGCACTGTGCCAGTTGTTTGATCTTGTGAATGGTTGTGATGGAGTTGTTGACGTGTTCAGTGATTTGACTCCTTCTTTGTGGCATTGAGCCAGCTGTTTGGTCCCAACTTGCTTGGTCAACATTTTAGCCTTATTTTGGCTCTGATACTTTTAATCTTTGGATGCTTCATTCTCTTGGTCAAGTTAGTGGACGTTTCATGCTTGGAGATCTTTCAATTGATCTTTCATCCTTGTATGACGAGGTGATTGCTATCACACGTTGTCTAAGTACATGTATTCATCTCTCACTTTCTCACAAGAGTCAAATCATTTGACTTTATTGTGGGGAATCCATTTATACCCAAATTAATTTCATGTAATGATGTGTCACATGTGCTAAAAACATTATGTATATGTTTATGAGAATGTGCGATGCCATTAATAAATATCAAGCAAATAAACAAAGTTCCAGATAATTCAAAAAGTTCAAAAGCTCCATGGACTGAGTGGCCAAAAGCTAATTTATTACATCATTAATCATAGGTTTTTCTAGAACCTCTCAGATGTGTCCATGGAATAAAAGTGCTCCATCTTCTCCACTCTCTCAAACACTTCTTGATAGTCGGAGTAGCTATCAGATCCGAATTTGTTCCTGTATGGTGGTAGTGCACCGTCCAAAAGCTTGGTTATCATCTTCGATAGACTTAAGGGAGCTCTAAGCCTGACTTGGGTGGCCATCCAACGTGTGTAGTAAGATTTGAAGTTCTCACCCTGCCTTTGCCTTATAACCTCCAGATGTTGCATTGTGGTTTCCATTTGAGAGTTGAAACCATAATGCCCCAGCATAGCTTGAGCGAGGCTATTCCAATCGGTAGCTATGTCCAGCGGAAGGTGGCCTTACTATTCGTTGACTGGGTGGCCCAATGTGACTGCAAAGAGCTTAGCCATCATTTGATCGTTGACCCTCAATGCTCTCATCACCTTCTAATAATGCTTCAAGTGAGTGCACGGGTCACCAGATCCTACGTACTTCTCAAACTAGGGCATTGCGAAGTTTGGGGGCAAGCTGTCTTCATCCTCGACTGTCGGTTGTGGAGGGTACGTGTTCCTTAATGGCCACCATGAATGGCTAAGAACTATTACCATAGTTTTGCCATTCCTGGTTGTTGAAGGATATCGTTCCCTGTACTTGGATAAGAGCCATATTACCCTTGGGATATGCCGTAAAGTGGGGCAGTTGAGGTGAGGTGATCGACGTACCCCAGTTAGAAATAGGGTGTTGGGTCATTCCTTGGTAGAAAGGCCATGGTGCGAATGTTGGCTGGACATGTCATCCATGGAAGGATTGTTGCTAGAAAGGATTGGCGAAGTTGAATCCTAGCAGACCAATTTGGTCTTTATTCTAACTTTGTCTTACCCCAAACTGATGAAAGGTAGTTGGGGGCACCATGTGTGAGGTGGGAGGTCCCCCTGTTGGATTGGCGTTGTAAAAGGTGACCTCCAGGTTAGACACTGCATTTTGGGTCCTCCCGATATGTTGGTGAATGAGTGATGTTAGTTGTTCGCTGTTGGCAAAGGCATTCAAGGCAGTTGCGATCTCGACGCTCATTGACGACTACTGAGAATTTTATCCTGTAAGGACAGGATGATCTTCCCTTGTGCCTTCTTCTTGTGGGTTGGCCATGACAATGCGTGGAACTGAATCTGAATATGAACCCGAGTCCTCACTTGAGTTAGTGTATGGAACCCCTTCCAGATTGGCCATAGTTGGGGAAATGCGGACCAAGCGAAGAGCAGTCCTCTTCTTAGCTAAGATATACAAGCAGAAGGTCAGACCATGCATGTAAGTTTCATGACATGACTCGTGATGCAACAAATGCATGAGATGTTTAATGTTATGACTGCATTCATAAAGGGTTAGCTTACCGTGATGCGATAAGATTCATGTTTGTCAATCCATTTGAAACAAACAGGGTTAGTCATTAGTAATAAATACGTAAATCAAATGATACTATGACCTGACCCGTGTGGTGAGGGCTTAAGGTTAAGATGACACCTATGTGATGTCGAGGGTTTTGTTTTCCAATCTGTTTGGAACAAATAGGTTGATTACCGTAATACCCATGTGGTAGTAGGCTTGGGGTAGAGGTGCGATTCATGTTTTACCAATCCTTTTGGAACAAAACAAGCTGACTTCTATGATATACTCATGTGGTAAAGTGTGACTTATGTTTGGCAATCCATTTGGAACAAACAGGTTGCTAGCTATAATACCCGCGTGGCAAAAGGATGAGGTTATGATTTGTGTATGCCAATCCACTTGGAATAACAGGTGATTACCATAATACCCTTGTGGTAAAAGGCTGAGGTTGTGATTTGCGTTTGCCAATCCGCTTGGAATAAACAGGTGATTGTCGTAATACCCATGTGGTTAAAGGCTGAGGTATTTTGAGAATTCACAACTGTGGCTCTTTCTCATGTTGTGAGGTGGCTTTGTTCAGCTTTCACACAATTATGCAAGTCTGGGTAAATAGTGTATTGTACCGTGTGACTCTTGGTATAGTGGGTTTGTTACCTCGAATGGGTGGAGGTTCGGGTGCTAAGAGGGCACCGCTATAACCAAGGATGATCCTATCCTAGGTGACGCTGTCTTGTCATATCATCTAATTCTAGGTATAAATTAGGGTAGAACGGTGTGTTATACCCTAGGCTTAGAAGTCCATGATTCTAAACGGATAAAGGTTTGAGTGCTTAGTAAGCACTATTTTGAAATGGGTAGGTATTTACCCCGTTTGGGCTTTTGGTATGTGTGATTGCCCCGGAAGGGCTATGAGTTGGATGCCGAGTGGACATCTCAAAGATGATGTTTAGGGTAACACAATCTATAGTGTCAACTATGCCTAAGTGTGTGTGATATTGGTTTAGTATCATGATATGTACATGAGTGCGTGCATTCAAGTGTCTGCACAAAAATTTGTGGTCAGTATGACATTTTTTCAGTGACAATTCAAAAGCACATAGCATGCAATGTCCAAACTTCCAACCTTATAACTCCCGCGTGTAGGGTTTTTGGCTAGTCTCTATCCTAAGTTTGGTTCATCTTAGTACCATGAAGATACTAAGGAGCGCACCTGCAGGAAAATATATCAGTTCGAACCCGAATTCGCCTTCTCTTGTTGTGGAGTTGCCACCTAGATTAGCTCTTTCCATGAATGAGAGTCCTGTGAGGCTTAACGTCCGGGGGATGGCCCAACAAGACATAGAGATTAGGTTTCAGGATAAGTTGCTTATTTCTTATTGATCACATTATATTACATCTACAGAAAACCGTATTTTCTTGATTATGCATATTCGAACTTAAGTCATTTTTTTCGAGGTTGAATTCATGATTTAACGCGCATACGGAAAGCAACAAATCCATACATCAAGCATTAAGTAAATGAGGAAAGTAAATTAATAAATTACAAAACTCGGGGGTGCAATCACCCTCCTTATCTATTAATTAAATTCCCGTACAAACATATACAATACCCGAAGAAAATTAAATCCTAGGCATACATCTAACCTGCATCCACAAAGGTTAGCACGAGATATAGCACATATGTTTGATTTGATTTTGAGAAGGCCCGTGTGGCCTAATTAAAACATCGGTGGTTTAAAATTATTAATTTAAATAAAAATTGGTTCATTTTTATTTACACGTATGTTGGTCAATTTTATTTGTGAAAAAGACAGCATGGCAAAGTAGTGAGGACTGTTATCCGGGAATACGTTTTATTCCGTTCGTTGGGGTGACCTAAAATGACGTTTAGAAATGTAAATCTAGGCTGAACATGCACATTAATAAATCACATATAGATCTAAATAATTACAATTTAGAGGTTTATTACCTCCAATGATACATTTTCAGACTCAGAAGAGTCTCAGCGGGTTGTTCCTGGCTCAAACGATTTGAAACGGAGTGAAACAAAGCAAAACTACATTTTGCTAGGGCCAATATCATTAACGACATCAGGTGATATTGTTAATGGCATTAGGGGATATCATTAATGGTATCAGGTGATATCATTAACGATATCGAGTTTCCAGACCTGCATGAAAACATAGAAAACAGCAAAAACAAGATCAAAAACTTCAAATGATCATAACTTTCGTTATACTTAATGGATTTTGATGATGTTTATCATTCCAGAAAGCTCAGGATGTGTAGAATATGTTAATGTAAATAAAATAGCAAAAAAGATTTAAGATCATATTGAAAATTGTAGGAAATAGAATGGTGTGCAAAAACGAAAGTAAATAGAAAACAAATCGAAACTTCAAAAATAAAAGTATATAAACGTAAGCACAAACTCTAGGAACTTAGAGGCTTACCCTGTAGTTATGAATCCACATTCTTCAAGGTCCATGAAGTTCTTCGAGAAGCGCTCCTTGTTTCATTTTTGGTTGGTTTTGATGATTTACCGAAAATCTTTGGAAGGGATCTATTCCTAGCCAAAGTAAATGTTTTTGAAGGTGTAGTAGCCTTCAAGTGAATGATAAAGATGTTGTAGACTCTTTGTTGAAGTCTAAACTCAAGGATTCAAGCTTGGTAACCCGAAATATCAAGTGTTTTGAGGTGAAAGTTGGTGTTTTGCTCAAGAGTGTTCAAGAACAAATGGGGGAATGCTTCCTAGCGCTCAGTGTGAGGTCCTCCTCCTAGAACTCTTTTCCTTTCTCTGAATTTCATCCTCCTCCTTTGCTTCTTGCTGAATTTCAGCCCTTATGGGCTCCCTTCAATCCAAAAAGTCCAAGTTGGCTCAAGTTGTACACCCACTTATCTTATCCTTTTCCCCTACTTTCTTCCACCCATTTATGACCAAGTGGGGATGACATCATTTTGACAGGTTTGAAAGTCAAGGAAATCCAGAATTATGAGATGAAAATGGGTGTTTTTGACTAAATAATGTAGAAATGGCTTTTTGGTTTGTCTGTAAAGTTGATATCGTTAAAGATATTGCTGATATCGTTAACGATATCAGCAATATCATTAACGATATGGCCAATATCATTAACGATATAGCATACACAGGTGAGCTTTTTCTTTTTAAGGGAAAAGAGGCCTAAAGAAACAAGGCAGATGATTCCCAGACGATTTCAGGACCTTGCAAAATGTGAACTAACAAGGGAAAAAATTACAGCTTCATCATCGAACTCGCAAGTCGGGCGTAAAAATCATGTGCTCACAATAGGTGTAGGATTTAGAAAATAAATTGGGAAAGGAATTTTAGATACCCAGGGGTTTCCTATTTGATATAAGGATGGATCAGCCTCAGGTAGCTTAGCTTGAGTTTCTGGTAACTCACTTTGTTGAATGATAATTAGAGATTTAGCAGATACATCAGGAAGAAAAGATTCTTCCTGGATAATTTCTTGCACATCATCATCGCTATCCACTATGTGGAGAGTTCTCTTGGGCCTAGAATAGGTAGTCCTCTTCTTTCAAATCCCTTTAAGTTTAGATTTAGCTTTTAATACTTCTTGAGCACCACCAACAATATCTTTGTCATCTTTAGCTTTCTTTACTCCCTATTGAGAAGCTCCTCACACTGCTACTTCAAACTTCCTCTTACGGTCCCTTAAGCCTTGATCTAACTTAGTCGCAGTCATCTTTTGCACTTGGCTACAAATTCTAGAAGAGGAGGAGGAAGAGTTGATTTAGTAGCCTCTTCTTCTTCTACTGCAAGTTTTACCTTGGCCTCAACTTCCCTATGAGCCTTAATCTTTAGCCTAATCTTATTCCTAGGATGTGCTTGGGCAGGCACAGCTCCTGTGTTTGATTTTTCTTGGTTTGCTCTCTTCCTTCGAGCAACCACTTTCGCCACTAGG
Source organism: Euphorbia schlechtendalii (assembly GCA_949673415.1). Taxonomy (NCBI): domain Eukaryota; kingdom Viridiplantae; phylum Streptophyta; class Magnoliopsida; order Malpighiales; family Euphorbiaceae; genus Euphorbia; species Euphorbia schlechtendalii. The sequence goes on from CATIWQ010028161.1 coordinate 6,648, forward strand.
CTTGCAGGGGTCTTAACTTTCAATAATTGAGTCCTTAGAGCCAGCTCATCAATAGTCTCTTAGTTGGAAGCTGAAACCTCTTCCAAACTAGAATCCTCATCTTCTTTTAAGACATCCACTAGGAAAATTGTAGGCATAACCTTGTTCTTCTTTAATTTGATATCATGGGCCTTTGTATACCCAAAGTGAAGTTGAGAAAACTTCAACTTCTTGAAATTGTGGAAATTGAATGTCCTCTTCTGCTGTAGTAGATCTTCTTCTTTCTCATACTAATCTAATTTAATTCTTAGTGACTTCACTATGGGTGCGTTGAGATAGCCATAGTGGAACATGGTGGTCACCTTAGTGAGGTGATGGAGAATAAAAATTGACCAGTTTTGCTGGTTTCCTTCAACCATGTGGTAGACAATACACCTCTCAAATTTGGTGTAGCTTGAAAGTGACCCAATCTTGGGTAGAAGAATCTTGGTCAATAGCTCATGGAAAGCTCTTTCCCTCCAAGTCAAACCAGAAACACTAGTCTCCCCCGAGCCATAATCTACCAGAAGTTCCCAATCCTCCGGTACAGTGACTAATACTTCATCTCCATTTCTTCTTAACACAATACCCTTCAAAGGCATGCAGAGAATGCTTCCTATTAATTTAGCAGACACCAAATATGATTTATCTCCAAACTCAATAGCTAGAATATTAGGGATCCCCTCTATTATGTAGAGATTGCAGTGGAAACTCTTCATCACATCTTAATGGAAAGTCCAACAAAGAGAAGGAAATTGCTTAGGTTCTACTACCTAATCACTCTATGTAGAGTCTTGTTCTTCAATATTCCTTCATAGTCCACCTCATATACTAGACCAAACTCTCTCTCTCAGCATTTCCCGACTTGATTTGAGTGAGGATAGTTCCTTTGGGAAGAATGATTTTCTCAGTATCCCCTTTTATGTTCACATACATGTTTCTTTGAGATTTTCTCTTAAAAGAATACTACTTCTCATCAAGCTTGGATTCAAGAGTTTGTTGTTGTTGTTGAGAAGATGCCATTGTAGTTGAAATTTTGAAGAAGAAATCAAGGATTTTGAGAGTAGAAAAATGCTTAAGCTTTAAAATTTGCAGGAGCCTTCTCTCTCTAGCGTGTTTCTCCTTTTACAGACAAACTGCCTACAACATAACTCGTGTTCTCTCCACAAGCCAAAATCAAGATCAAGAATGAGATGGAATAAGGAACTAACCGCCTTAGTTAAATGCTATAGTTTTAGCTTTAACGCTTAATATTCAAAAGCCCTTTCAATAAAGTGGCCTTTAGATTTTTAACTAGGAAATCTAAACTAATGGAGTTAAAAATAGATAGAGTTAACTACTTGTCACCTTATTTAGCTCAGCACAACTTTTAATCTTGCTTTTGACACTTAGTCAATAATATGGGGTTTTCATCAAATTGGTTTCGCCATTCCAATTAGCTCTTTGAGTGTATTGAATTGCTCCTTTGCTAATGGCTTTGTGAAAATATCAGCGTGCTACTCCTTTGAAGGAACATACTCCAATTTAACAACTCTTATAAGCATATGATCCCTTATGAAGTGATGTCTTGTATTGATATGCTTCATCTTTCCATGTTGAACTAGATTCATGGAAAGGTCTGTAGAACCCAAGTTAACAGTACTACATAGTACTTAAACATTTTGGAAATAACAAACTGAATAGGCTAGTGAATTTAATTGAGTACTAAGTAGACTATTAATTAATGACACTGACTTGAGTTTTGTTTAAGGAAAAACAACTCAGTTTTGCTGAGCCATTAATTAAGTTATAACTTAGAGTAGGAAAAGCTAAGCTATGCTGAGTAATAAGTAGTTTAAGTAAATATCTATTCAGCATGTACTGAGTCTGGCTTTTATTAATTAAAAGCAGTTTCTTTTGACACTTTGAGAATTAAATGAGACACATGCATTTAATGTATTCTGTGAGAGACGGAATATTCTTCAAATGATTTTTAGGTAAAAAAGCATTGAAATTAAAGAAGATTTCAAGTGGTCCTCAGAAAACAAAAGGTGTCAGTATAGAATATCGGGAATCCTTCACAAAATTCCAAGATAAAAGGAATTCTTTATCATGCACCGTTTCTCAATGTCTCCGCACTACTCTACCAAAGTCAGTAATGTCAACCAATCTGAAGATTCCACGTTGCATTCTCGTACACTTCTCTCAAATCAAATTTCTTGAAGATAAATGAGATTTTGTCAATGGAATTATATCGCGCTTCAACGTTCAACTTTCTATCTCTAAACATCCTAAAATCTATCTCCAACGGGAAGATTCGAAAGATATGAAGAGAAGAGAAATTTAAGATCATCGAGCCTAAAATGTTTGCAAAGGCTACTTCATAAAGCTTCAAGTGTAAATAGAAGACAGAAGCAGACATTCAAACTTGGTGAATCACCTTGAATTTCTTAAGAGCTAAATCACTGCAAAAATCCTTCCAGCTTCCAAGAAATTCCATTTTAAGCAATTAGCAAACAATTCATTTTCTCATCTATTTATAATAGAGAGAATCACTCAGTAGATTAAAATTGTAAGGATTCAACAGTTTATAAGTTGAATCCAGTTCATAATTCTTATTCATCTTTGAGTGATAGTTTGGGAAGGGTACCCAAACTGTGTTGAGTAGTAGTTAAAAAGCAAGGTACTTTCTGTAAAATCAGTTTACTTACTGTAAAGGTTGCTTTGACTAAGTGAGAAAAGATAAACTAGTGGATTTAAGCTCGGAGAAGGTATCTAGGGACTGGAGGTAGGCTCGGGGCTGAACCAAGATAAAACCAGGTGTTAAAGTTCTTACTTTCGCTATCGAGTCTTTATCATCCATCATTCATTCTATCATAAATTATTTTCTCTTGAAAAACCAATTCGTGTTGAGTAAGACCTCAAAAAGGAATTAAAGATAAACTTTCCAGCACAACTGAGCAGTTTGTAAGGTTTAAAGCACTCAGCATCGCATAACTCAACACGTCTTTAAAACTTAACTTTGTTCAAATCCTCTTATAAATTTTTTAAGTAACCAAGAATCGCATTCACCCCTCTTTACTATCTTTTATAAGCCGTATAAGGACCAACAAGTGGTATCAGAGCAAGTGCTCAACTTATTGACTAACTCTCGTTGTGTTTCAATCCATAAATAGCTTACAACAACTTCCACTCTAGCTCTGATCAAGCAGTTCTCCTCAAGGAGGGAATGTCGGTGACTAGACCACCTCTCTTTAATGGCAATCATTAGATGATCTGGAAAAACCTCATGAAAAATTTTATTCAATCACAAAGCATGCAGGCTTGGCTCGTGATTGAGTTTGGCCATAGAGCTCCCACAGTTATGAGGAATAGAATTCGTGTCCCAATAGATCTAGAAGACTACGATGATTGTAACCTGAGGATTGTCAAAGAGAATGCCGCAGCGATTAACTACTTACATTATACGCTTGATCTTACTAAGTTTAATAGGGTCTCAGAATGTGAGACAACACAATAGATTTGGAAAAAGTTGGAGATTAGCTATGAAGGGATGGATAAATTCAAGGATTCAAAGATCAACCTCATGTTCAGGGAGTATGAGATGTTGTCAATGGGCGCCGGTGAGGGTATTTAGAATATGAATACCAGATTCATTAACATCGTTAATGAACTAAAGAGATTGGGAAAGGAGTTCGCTAAAGAGGAGCTTGTCAAGAAGATCTATGCACTCTTACCTTAGAGTTGGACTCCAAGAAGAGCGCTATTAAGGAGGTTCATGATCTAAAGACCTACAGCTACAATGAGCTGATAGGCACCTTGCTGACTCATGAGATGTCTGTGAGAAAGTATTCTGATGACTCCAAGAGGAGTCAAGGAAAGGAAAAAAGAGAGAGCAAAGCCATTGTCTTGAAAGCTGATTCATCAGAGGAGTCCACCAGCTACGACTCTGATGAGCAAATGGCCCTTCTGACCAGGCGTTTCAAACGCTTCATGAAGTAGGATGGGAAGTTCAACAAGAAGAAGTTTCCCACTAAAATCAAGTCAACTCAACACCGACGTGGAGCTGAGGAAGGACTCAAGAAAGAGCACAACAAAGATATCAAATGCTTTGGCTATGGAGAGAAAGGCCATATCCAATCCAACTTTCCTAAGGCGAAGAAGGACAGATTCAAGAAGAGGTTTAACAAGAAGAATGAAGCCATTACTGCTACCTAGAGCGACTCAAAAGAATCCTCATCGTCTGATGAGGAAGCAACTAATGTAGTAAACCTCTATCTAATGGAAATCAAGAATCAAAGGGGTGAAGGCTCAGCATCTACCTTTGGTAAAGATCCATCCGCTACTGTCTCTAAAGCTGAGCGTAATAAGGGAAAAGCTCATCAAGTTGAGGTATACTCTAAAATTCCCTTATCTATGGAATAATTCACCCATGCACTTTTTGATGTTATGAAGTTGACTAATAAGTCGATGAAAAACATAAAAGATTTAGTGAGGAGATGTGAAAATTTGGAGGACACTGTTGCTTCCTTATCTCTTTTGATATTCGCTTCTTCAAGAAAAAACTGAGTATCAAGACTGTTCAAACAGTAAGGTCACTAAGAAATTAGATGAGTTGACTTCTGAGGTAATAACTTTGAAGAAGAAGTAGGATCCTCCTCCAGCCAATAATCAACCTTCGATTAACCAAACTCACAATTCTAAGAGGAAGAATTCCTCTAAAAAGAAGAAAGCGAGCTAGCCCAAAGCAAAAATGGCGTGTGGTTTTTACGAAAAAGCTAGACATGCCACAGTAATGTGTAGGCATAAAAATGGTTATTATGACAAGTATGACTGGTCAAACTTAAGCACTGCTAACAAGGGAGGACCCAGCTCAAAGGCATGGGTACGTAAGAAAACATGATTGTTTTGCAGGTGAGCCTTAGATCCGCTGATGACTCTCGAATGTGGTATTTGGATAGCGGATACTCAAGGTATATAATGGGAGATGAAAGCTAGTTCATCTCATTGAAGTGCAAAAGAAATGGAAGTGTCAGTTTTGGAGGTAACCAGAAAGGTAAGATTATGGGTTTTAGCATTGTCGGTGTCTCTCCTTGAATCGAAGAGGTTTCTCTAGTCAAAGGTCTGAAGTTCAACTTGCTTAGTGTAGCTTAGATTTGTGACAAAGGAAGAAATGTTACATTCGACTCAGCAGGCTGTTCAGTTATTGACTGTAAGGCTAATTCTACTATCCTCTTTGCTCCTCGAATCAATATTGTTTATATGACTGATTTATCCCTTAGCTCCACTAACATGTATCTTGAATCTAAGGAGGATAATTCATGGCTTTGGCATAGAAGGTTGGGTCATATAAATGTGAACACTCTATTTAAACTAGCTAAAAAGCAATTAGTTGTGGGGTTTCCCAGCATCAGCTTTATAAAGGATAAACTATGCTCTGCTTACCAGCTAGGTAAGCAAGTTAAGAAATCTTTTAAGTTAATTAGTCATGTAGTAACTAAGCGACCATTGGATCTCCTCCACCTGGATCTTTTCGACCCAATTCAGCCAATGAGCATGGGTGGTAGAGATTTTCGATGGTGGTTGTGGATGATTTCATGAGATTCCCTTGGGTAGTCTTGCTGAGTAGCAAAGATGAAACATATGAAACTTTTGTCAAGCTCATTAACCAGATAATGAATGAAATAGGAGCTAAAATTATTAGAATCCGAAGTGATCATAGATGTGAATTCAAGAACTTCGATTTCGAAGAATTTTGTTCCGTGCATGGTATTGACCACAACTTCTCTTCTTCTTATACTCCTCAACAAAATGGGGTTGTAGAAAGGAGTGATCTACCAAAGTACTTTTGGGGAGAAGCTATTAATACAACATGTTATATCTTGATTCGGGTTTTAATTCACCTAATTCTAGAGAAAACACTATATGAACTTTGGCGAGGGCGTAAGCCTAAGTATGGTCATCTCAAATCATTTGGTTGCAGGTGCTTTTTTCTTAACACTAAAGAGCAATTAGGAAAGTTTGATCGTAAGTCTAATGAAGGTATCTTTCTGGGATACTCAACTAATAGTAGGGCATATAGAATATATGTCAAAAGAACTAGCCTGTTAGAGGAGTCTATGTATGTGGATTTCGATGAAACTAACAATTCAGATAGACGTCAATTTGATGAAGATGAAGGAGTTCCCTAGCAAGCGAATCAACTTAGCATGCCACTCTTTGTACTACCCAACTCAGCACAATACCCCCCTGCTGAAGAAGTCAAAGATGATGAGGATCTTTTTATCAACTTCAATGATGGCGAAGATCAACCTCCACCTCAGTATCTCATTATCAATCCTCCAAAAGTTGATCCAAGTCTTCCTAGAGAGATGAGTTCATCACAACCATCTGCTAGATATCATAGTATTATTTTCATACTCCAGTGATGACGCGAGGTCAGCTCAGTAGGATGATGAGTCATCCAGCCTTCTTTTCATTGATCGAACCCAAGAAGTTTGAAGATGCAGCAAGAGATAATTATTGGATGATCTCAATGCAAGAGGAGCTGGATCAGTTCAAGTGCAATGATGTTTGGGATCTAGTTCCAAAGCCAAATGGGAAATCTATCAATGGTATAAAACGGGTATTCAAGAACAAGCTAGATGAAGATGGCTTTGTTGTCAGGAATAAAGCCAAGCTTATTGCTCAAGGTTACAATCAGCAAGAAAGCATCGATTATGATGAGATTTATGCTCCATTAGCCCGTCTTGAAGCTATTTGAATCTTGTGTGCTTTCGCATCTCATATGAACTTCAAATTGATTTAAATGGATGCCAAAAGTGCATTCTTGAATGGATTCATTTTAGAAGAAGTATATGTTTGCCAGCCTATAGGCTTTGAAGATCCAAAGAATCTTGAGAATGTCTTCAAACTGAAGAAGGCTCTCTACTGATTGAAGTAGGCTCCTAGAGCTTGGTATGAGAGGTTGACCAATTTCTTGATTAGCAAAGGCTATGAAAGAGGAAAGGCAAATACAACTCTGTTTATCAGGCAAAGAAAAGAAGATGTGTTGCTTGTCCAAATATATATGGATGATATTATCTTTGGAGAAATTGATGGGAAGCTATGCAAGGAGTTTAGTAAGTTGATGAAGAGCGAATTCGAAATGTCTCTGATGGGAGAGCTCAATTTTTTTTATGGTCTTCAAATCAAGCAGACTGAAGATAGAATTTTCATCAGTCAAGCTAAGTATGCCAGAGAAATCATGAAGAAGTTTGACATGAAAAATTCGAAGCCAATGTCTACTCCCATGGCCATCAATACTATCCTGAGTAAAAATGAAGCTGGAAAACCAGTGGACAACAAATTCTATAGAGGAATCATAGGCTCTCTTCTTTATCTCACCGTTAGTAAGCTAGATATTCACTATGTTGTATGCTACTATGCTCGGTATGAAGCTGACCCTAGAGAATCTCATTTAGCCACTATTAAGAGAATTTCAAGTACTTGCAAGGCTCGATTGAAGTAGGTCTGTGGTATCCCAGCAGCTCAGATTTCACTCCTAGTAGATTCACGTATGCTAATTATGGTAGAGACATGCTCAGTAAAAAAAGTACAACCAGAGGATGTCCTTTCCTTAGAGAATGCCTTGTCTCGTGGTATAATAAGAAGCAAACTTCTATCTCACTAAGTACAACAGAAGCTAAGTACATGGCTGCAGGAAGTTGCGTAGCACAACTGCTATGGATTAAGCAGTAATTGGAAGATTATGGTATAAAGATTAATTATCTCGAAGTTATGTATGATAACAAGAGCACAATTGATCTATCCAAAAATCTAGTTCAGCATGGTAGGATGAAGCATGTTAATATTAGACATCACTTCATTAAGGATCATGTGCTATGAGGATATGTCAAGCATTATGTTCCTTTAGAGGAATAGCATGCGGATATCTTCACTAAACCATTGCAAAAGGAGCAATTCTGTATCCTAAGGCAGTTAATTGGAATGGCGAATCCGCGTTGAAGAAGAAGAAGGAAAATGAAATTCTCAAAATTTTGGCTAAGTGTTGGAGATGAAGCCTTGAGACACATTGATAACACCATCCACATTTTAAAGTAATGGCGTGAGGAGCAGTTTCACAGTTAAAATTCAAGCTCTGCATTTTCAAAAAGATGTGCGTTTGAAGTGGAACCGTTTTAATCTAAACTCACCATTTTATTGAGGTGATTAATCTCTTGCCGGTCTCAGCTTTCAGTTTCATCAAGCATTATGGAAGCGCCACATCAAGCGGTTTCACAGTTAAAATTCAAGCTCTGCATTTTCAAAAAGATTTCACGTGGTATGTAGTTGCTTTTTTATGCAAATGCAGGAACTAGTTAAATCTTGGAAGTAAAATGATTAAAGTTGGAAATCTGTGTAAAAAGAGTGAAAAATGTGTAAAAAGATGAGTGGAACTTAAGGAGTTGGCCGAGGATCGAAGTTATCAAAGATTGGTAAAGTTATAAGAAGGATTTTGAAGAAAAACACAATTCACGGTCGTGACAACCATTCATGGTCGCGACTTAGCATTCTTCAGAATAGAAAGTTACCAACCAAGTATTCACGGTCGTGACATGTACTTCGCGGTTGCGACTTTGACTGATTTTTGGTCAACTCTTCCCAACTATCAACCGCCAGAAAAGAACGATCAACTGCCATCAACCGACATCAACTACTAATAGAAAAGACACCTTTTAGAAGTCAACCAATCATGAAAAGGTGCCTTTTGATTGTGGATATGATCAAACCCACTCATCCAATCACAATGAAGTGATGCAATCTTTCACCAATGAACATGACTCTTCATTTGGATAGACACAACCCTTCATACTCTATAAATAGGGCTACAAACTCAACCATTTTCATGGGCACAAGTGGCATGTATGGTGGGTGGTGTTATATATGCATTGATAAAGAGTAGAAATTGTCTAGATTTCACTATGTTCAAAGTTATAGCGAGAGAAAATGTATAAGTGATTCGAGCCTTATTTCGATTACTAGACTTCTTTACATATTCGAGCGATTTTTGTATAAGTGTAATTGCAAATCACTTATCAATAAAATTTTTCATTCTTCAATATTTTTTTGTTCGCTATTCACAAAGAATAGCATCCTAGAGGAGGTTCTGTACGGGCCGAGACTGAATTAAAGCAGACGCAAGAATTGTGGGAATTGACGACTCCCATTAAAGAGTGGATACAGTTTGATCAACTTTAGCTTTCACTTGCATGCCTTACAACTTTACTTTTCTTTCTACGTATTCTTTCTATTTCAAAGTTTATGATATTTCTATGTGTCATAATGCATATTTAGTGTTGGGTCTTTTATATTAATCAAGTTATATACCTTTGAGTTAACTTTAAGAGTAGTTTCGGGGTTAATGAGATTGTGTATAATCACTGAATCTATGATTTTAACGCTGTTTAGTGAGCCAACATTTTTGAAATGGTAACTTGCTAAATGTGGCTATGTGAGAGTGACCCGTACTAAGCATAGTATTGACATTGTCAGGTTTATATAATAGTCTTATCTCATTTGCACTGGGATTAGAAAAGTTATTTCATGTGTTGCTCTGCGGTGAATCATTGAACATCTGAGTGTGTTGAACCGGGTTTGTTAGATTAGTCTAGTGCAAATGAATTAAGATGATTATATAAACCTGGATAACAATATTACTATGCTTAGAATGGGTCGCTCTCACATAGCCATATTTAGCAAGTTACCACTCCAAAATTGTTGGCTCACTAAACAGCATTATAATCACAGATCCAGTGACTATACATAATCTTGGTAACCCCGAAATCACTCTTAAAGTTAACTTGAATGCATATAACTTCATTAATATAAATGATGCAAGACTAAATACTCATTATGACACATAGATATATCATAAACTTCGAACTAGAAAGTATAAGTAGAAAACAAAGCAAAGTTGTAAAGTATGCAAGTGAAAGCTAAAGTTGATCAAACCGTATCCACTCTTTTATGGGAGTCTTCAATTCCCACAATTCCTACGTCTACTTTGAATTTGATATTGACTCGTACAGAACCTCCGCTAGGATGCTATTCTTTGTGAATATCGAACAAATGAATGTTGAAGAATAGAAACTTTTATTGATAAGTGCTTTGCAATTATACTCATACAACAATCACTCGAATTTGTGGAGAAATCTAGTGATCGAAATAAGAATCGAATCACTTATACATTTTTCTCACTAACACTTTGAACTTGCAAAATCTATATAATTTTCACTCTTTATCTATGCATACACGTTGCACATCTACACTCTACCATTCATTGCCATGAAA
>CATIWQ010028163.1:0-11965 GCA_949673415.1 Euphorbia schlechtendalii
GGGCTCTGTTGAGTGCGGTTACTATGTGATGCGATTCATCTACGATATACTTCAAAATCACGATGATGCCGAATATTTGACAAAGGTAATAATATAACTTAAATATATTTATTTGAAATTTAAATTTATTGTCGTATTATAAGTGACATTAATTTGACGTTAGTATATTTAAGAAATTACATTATGTGATCTTTACGTATCATATTTTGTTATTTGTAATCTTATGCAAAGAGCGAAAGTTTCACGCAGTCCGAGATTAATGAGGTGTTAGACATTTTCGCTTCTTATATGTTGACTCATCTATTGAATAGTTAGTTTGTTTTAATTTTGAAGAGTTAGGACTAAATGTATCAAAGTATATATGTAATTGTGTGATCAATTAGAATTTGTTGTTTCATTTTTATTTTGAGAAATGTAATGGAGTTTTGAGAAATATATTTGTACATTTTACAATTTTTTACAGTTCAGAGGTAAAAATGGAAACAGCTGAAAATTATTTAAAAAAAAATTAAACTCAATTGCGGACGGTTCATTTATGTGAACCGTCTGCAAAAATAAAAAATATAGTTACAGAGTTATCCGCAATATAATTATTGAGGATGGTTCTCTTTAAAGAACCGTCCGCAATAGTCACAATGCAGACGGTTTTCTTAAATGAACCGCAATAGTCATATTGCGGACGTTTGTCTTATAAGGGCCGTCTGCATTGTGACTATTGCGGACAGTTCTTATAATAGAACCGTCCGCAATACTCGTATTCCAGACGGTTCAAAACCATCCGTATTGCTTTTGACCAATGGCTTCGAGGCTTATGCGGACGGTTCATAACCGTCCGGAATAGCCCAACAGAACCGTCCCTAAAAGCCATTTCTGCACTAGTGTCTCACCTCATCATCCTTCATAATTAATCAACCTGTGTAATGCAATTATCATTTATATAATAAAAATTCATCTCACATGTGGCCCTGCAAAATTTATTAGGCATAGGGAGCCTTTGCACCATTCTCATCAATTATAGAGATGTCATAATATAATTTTAGCAATGTGGAAGTCAAAATTTAAAAGCAATGGAATCACTTCTCTGCTTGTGATTTCGTTAAGGCTAAAGGAGTGGTGAAACCAGAGATGCGGGGTTTGGGGCTACCGTGCCAACCGGAGCTTTTAATGTCGCCGAGCCGTCGAGGCTAGAACTGTTGAGGCAACGCTAGAGCTTAACGCTTGGGTAATTGCCGACGTTGAGTGCCGATCACCCATACCGAAGCTGAGTGCCGAACGAAGCTAGATTCGTTATGCCTAAGCTTACACGGTTAAGTTCGGAGGCGTTGGATATGTTGCTCGGCCTCTATCCCGCCGAAGCTGTCATGGCAGAAGCTTAAGAGCGATAAACGTATGGGAACGTCGAAGCTTGAATGGGTCACGCCGAACGTGTGGAAACACTGAAGCTTGAACGGGTCAATCCGAACGCGTGGAAATGCCGAAGCTTGAACGGGTCAAGCCGAAAGCGTGGAAACGTCGAAGCTTGAATGGGTCACGCCGAACGTGCGGAACCACTGAAGCTTGAATGGATGCCGCCGAACGTATATTCACATCGAAGCTAAAAGGGGTCACGCCCAACACGCAGATTTGCCGAAGCTTACATGGATCATGCCGAAGGAGTGTAAACGCCAAAGATAGAATGGGTCATGCCGAACGTGTGGAACTAGCGAAGGTTGAATGGACCATGCTGAACGTGTATAGATGCCGAAGCTAAAATAGGTCACGCCGAACATGCAAAATCGCCGAAGGTTGAATGGACCACACCGAACTCATATAGGCGCTGAAGCTTAAATGGGTCCTGCCGAACGTGCGGAACCGTCAAAGCTTGAATGGATCACGCCGAACACGTATAAACGCTGAAGCTTGAATGGATGCCACCGAACACGCGGGACACCGAAGCTAGAATGGATGCCGCCGAACAAGCGGGGACGCCGAAGCTAGAATGGGTTATGCCGAAGCTTGTGTGGGTATTGCTGAACAAGCGGAAGTGCCGAAGCTCTAATGGCTAACGCCAAAGCTTGAATGGATGCCGCCGAACACGCGGGAATGCCGAAGCTAGAATGGGTTACACCGAAGCTAGTATGGGTACCACCAAACAAGCTGAAATTCCAAAGCTTGAATGGGTAACGCCAAAGCTTGAATGGATGTCGCTGAACATGCGGGGACGCCGAAGCTAGAATGGGTTACGCCGAAGCTTGAATGGGTCACTCCGAACGCATGGGCATCGATGAAAATGCCAACAATGGTGATCCTGTCTTCATTATTGAAATTGAATAATGGGATTGTGTTACCTTTTTCACTTTGATTTCTTTCCTTCAACTTCCTTTCTTTAGGAAGCCCTTTATTCTCTTACTTTCACGAATTTGAGTTAATTGACCCTTCTTTCTCTTCCCTTTTCTTTCTTGTTGAGCTTGAAAGCTTGGATTTGAAAAGTTCGTTAGATCTGAAATCTTTGAGAGGGGATGCTCGAGTCAGTCCACGCTCACCGCACCAATTTGATACCCAAATGGTATCTTTGTCAACTCCGTTCTTCATGGGGTCTTTCGGATTCTTCGAGTTCCTTCGTGCTCCGTTAAGGTACCTACAAAACAATTCTCCGGCTGGAAGTGTTTCTGGCAAAGATCCTCCGATGCTTAAGTCAGTTCTTAAGATGGGGGAGAAAATGAGAGTTTTTTGTGTGGAGTTGAGTTAAGTTACCTCATGAAGGAGATGTGTCCCCTTTTATAGCTAAAAAGTGATGATAATGGTAGTAAGTGGATCTAGATGTAGGCATAGGCTTAGGGCGGCCTAGCTAGGAGTAGGCTTAGATGTAGGGGATAGATGTTGGCTTATCTTGATATCACCATTTTAAGTGTTCTTGATCTTGAGAAATCTTGATTACTCCTTAACGTTTTATTTTATATGGAACTTCAATGTATCCGATTACTTGTTATTGATTATTATAACGAGTTAAGGTTTTCATAACTCAACATAATATTGGACTTTATATACATGGTTGGGCTCACATAGAAGTTGGTTTTTGTTTGGAATACTCAATTAATTTACAGGCAATTTTTATAATGGCTTTTTATATGAACTGGCTAGTTGATGTTATGTACTTAAGCCTTTACAAACCAAACATTTACCAAATTATAAAAGGAAAATTGTCAAACATGGACTTGATCTTGTTTACAAATGGGCTTTTTTCAGAAATGAAACAATATGAATAAATAAGTTAGGTAAATTATCATTAATAGTAAAAATGTCTAACTAATTATATTTAATACTAATATATCTAAACTTATTAACAACAAACTTCTCTCTTAATTAAGTTAGGTTTTCTCTTAACCTAAAATGATCATATATCTCAAACCGTTAAATTTTTTGAAACAATTCTTTAGTACATTTTATTCGTTTCATTTTTATCTTTTAAACAATATCCAACTTAATACACTTTCGACAAAAATTGGTATAATTCATATTATACTAGTTTGCATTTTGGTATAATGTTCATTATTATACCATATTTCTTTATAACAAAAATCTGGTATAATGAACATCATACTAAATCGCAAACTCGCATAATACGCATTATATCAACTGGAAAAAATCAAGTATAAAGAAATATGGTATAATGAAAATTATACCAAAATGCAAATTCGTATAACATAAATTATACAAATTTTAACTTTCAATTTTTTTTGTCGAAAGTATATCAAGTTGAATATTGTTTTAAAAATAAAATTAAATGAACAAAATATTCTAAAGAATCGTTTCAAAAAAATTAACAGTTTGAGATATATGGTCGCTTTAAGTTAAAAAAAATCAAATTAATTAAAAGAGAAGTTTGTTGTTAATAAGGTTAGATAAAATTGTAATTAAATGTAATTAATTAGACATTCTTACAATTAATCATAATTTACTTAACTTGTTTATTCTTATTCATGCATTTGTGAAAAAAACCCTTTTTTTTTTACCTCATTTTCCTAAAATAAGTTAATGCTACACCAATCCAAAATTTTGAAAAGGTTGTAACTTAATATATTAATTTTTGCTTTTTACGTAATTATCAACTAAAGCTTAGGAACATTTGACCTGAGCTCCTCCAATCCGAACCTTTCTTCCGATCTGCGTTCCCCGTTGTTTTTCACGTGTCTGCCTCTTCTGCGATGAATTTCTGATCATGCGGAGGTCTGTGCTCATTTGTTGGAGTGCTTTTTAATTTGAGTTCGCTTTCTCCAATTAAAGAGATCGAGAAATTAACCTAGATTTACTTGAAACAAAGTCATTCAAGGGTTTTGCACGAGAATTAGCTGATTGTAATCAAGGCGAAGCTTGTTTCCAAGATTTTTGAGAAGAAGATCAAGGACGCTGGTGGAGCCATCATTCTTATTGCTTAGATTAATGCTCGATACTAAATTATCACCAATGTCAAGCTTTCCTTCAAATATCCACTTGTTGCGTCACTTCCAAATAGACCAATTGATGATAAACCAAAGAGAAATTCCAAAGTCGTACGAATTTCCTAACCAAAATAATGAAAGCCAAATGTTGAAAAATCCAATGAGTGAGTTAGGGATCGGTAGAGGTAATTCTAACCATTTTAGAGCCCCCAACCAAATTCGAGAACTTAACCAACATAGAAGGAATAAATTATCAATCGTCTCTACCTCTCTTCAAAATGGACAAATGGACTCGCTCTCCATGATGCATCCTCTTGAGAAGAGGAAAGCACGAGTTGCTAACCTTCCATGAAAGAGTAACCAACCAAAAAATTTAATTTTTAGAATGTGACAAGAGGACCAAATCAAAGGAAAATCCACCGAAGGAGCTGTCCAAACTGACGTGCAGTGGAAACTAACATTAAAAGAGGCTTCCGAGTACTATTTTGATGGCCCGAAATCCCAAAGGAAGTTGTCATTATTAATCCCGAAGCGAGGCTGCTCTTTGAAATCAGTATCATCTGTCAAACAACCACTGAACAGACTCGGGACAGCCATGCGTAACCGACTTTGGAGTTGGCAACAACGATCTCGCTGTGAAAATCGAAGATTGCGTTTCCAAAAAGGACAACTAAAGGAGTTAGAGCCAAAGACAGCTATGCATCCAATTTGAGTTGAACATTGCTTATTGTTGCACAAGGAATAAAGATCCAGGAACATGTATTGTAATGGCTTATTCGTTGTCCAGTTATCGTGCCAAAATGATGCTGAAATTTCGTTACCAATTCCCACCCGACAATGATTTGAGAACAAATCCCAATTAACTTTATTACGCACACAACAAGTAGCAATCGATCTCCAAATAGGTGAAAAAGAGGAGCTGTCAACATTAGCTAAATCTGTTCAAGATTCAAAGCCATGGCAAGCAACGTAAATGGTATACCAAAGAGAGTCCCGATTGGCCTTTCTAATTCTCCAAATCCATTTGAAAAGGAGGCTGGAATTTATTAAGGAGAAGTCCCTTAAATTCAATCCCCAAGCCGATAAGGCAAATTAACGGCTGCTCAACCAATATTGCATACCCCCCTTAAATTCGAGTCACCTCGCCATAAAAAATTCCTCATTAGTTTAGATAAAGAAACATTAACGGATGATGGCATCTTGTGTAATGACATAATGTAAACTGGAAGGGAAGATAATACGGATTTCAATAGAACGAGGCGGCCAGCGTAAGAGAGACAGTGACCCTTCCAATTCATAAGACATTTCTTGAATTTGCCCCCTAAGGGATCCCAACATGTCAACGACAATTGGTTAATACAGAGAGGTATACCAAGGTAATTGGTCGGGAATTTTTGAATTCGACATCCCAGCAGGGTAGCCCCCAATTGGAGGAATTTATCGGCGCAGTGAATACCAAGTAGCGTACTCTTGTGAAAGTTGATTCGTAATCCAGAAATGAGCTCAAAACATTTGAGAATGCCAATGAGATTTCGAAGCGCATCTAAGTCAGGTGGTAGGAAACAAAGTGTATCATTGATAAATTGGAGGAGGTGGTAGATCTTTACAACTTTATATTGGGATCTATTTGGATCATTGATAGTCCCTTTGTGGATTTGGATATGCTATTATGTTCAATGTGTCTGATGTTATTTCTGGAAAATATTCCTTTCAGGGAAGTCACATTAGAATTTATAATGTGGATCGAGGTGGACTATTCAGAAGAACATTCTAGCAATACATCTCTTTCCCCAGATCAATGCCATCTCATGAGTTTGTGATATGGTTTTCTCTTATTTTTATGGTCTTGATGTCAGAATTAGGAACTTGAAAGTCAGAATTAGGTCCTCAATTTCAACAGCATACGCATTGTTTACCATTTATCAATTAAGCATATAATTATTATTTTAGTTGCCTTCTTTACTTTTAAAATATATATTTTTTGTTTCTTCTCTGCCACTTTTTCTCCTATTTTTGGTCTTAGTTTGTGAATATAGGATTCAGTTGAACTACACTAATTAATTTACACCACGAATTAGAGAAGAATATTATAATTTGCCTTCGAGAAATTCTTATCCAAACTAGAAATTCGTCAAAGCTATTGTTTAGTCTTTGTTTGACTACATTGTAAGAGTTGAGAATAGATAAAATTTCATATATTAGTTTGTTTGGGTTTTTTCCTTCATCGGTGATATAGTAAACTTAATAACATAGTAAGTGACGTAGTTCAAGGCTCCCTTCAATCCAATTTATCTAGCTCATAAATGATTATTTTAAATTTTTTTAAAAAAAAATTGAGCATTAGGGATGGTTCTCTTCAGAAAACCATTCGTAACTCTTTAAGGACGGTTCATTTATAACAACCGTCCGTATAGCTCTAGGAGCAGTCCATTTTTTACAGCATTCCAGATGGTTCTCTTAAGAACCGTCCGGAATGCTCCTTATTCTGGATGGTTTTAAACCATCCGCATTAGATCCTGATTATTCATGTCGCGGCTTGTGCATACGGTTCAAAACCATCTGGAAAAGCCTAAAAAAAATCCCCGAAAGCCTTTTTTGTACTGGTGGTTCCTCAATATAGTGTTCTTGTGTTACCAAGACACTCTCATTTCATCCTTATGATTTTCACATCCAATGTCACATTGCTCTATTTCATGTTTTCCATGACAAACTTTAATGAGAAAAGTATCTTTATTCTATCGATAATTTCAATACTTGGAATAAAGATAATCACATGAACTACATCAAGACATGTATTCACACATGTGTCATTTAACATTAGTATATACACATTTGTCTTCATCAAAAGATGAAAAACAACATCTATTAAATTTGATAAAAGTTCACAATTTATATTTCCAACATACAAAATAAAACATACTAACTAAAAATATAGTTGTTGCAAAAACCATAAATAAAAACTTTATATTTTTCTCTTGTAAAATTCCACTTTCTTTTAAAGAGAAATCAAATACTTAAATGCACATTTGTAACAACAAAAATTGAGAAATATTTTTTTCCTCTAAAAAATATATTTTTTTTTAAATACCACCACACTTTACAAAAAAGCTTGTATATATCCTTTATGATTACAATATTCAATTAAAGAGAAGTGGTGGTCATTGATAAACCGTGACAAAGCTATGATATTTATATTGTGGAAACCCATTATATAAAAAATGTACAATGAAGCAAACTGAATCTTTGATTCAAATGAGAAAAAAAATTTATGTGTGCGTGTGTGTGTGCGTGCTCGTGCGTGTATGTGTGTGCGTGCGTGCGTGTGTGTGTGAAAGTAGAACTACCATATAAGATGGTTTTTCTTTATAATACATACTATTTGAAAGTGTGGGGTTTTAATTATTTTATTTTTTCCGGTTGGGAAAATGTGACGACTATATTATTACTCTATAAAAGTATATGTAATTTGCACATTTAGAGATAAAGAATTTTTCAATCTATTAGGTTATAGAAAATAAATTAAGTTTTCTCTATCAAGAGATTTTCATAAAAGTTTCCAACAACTATATTTTTCCCTATATATAGTATGTTCACTGTATGTGTTGGAAAGATGAAATGAATATGAATTAAAATAGAATATATAATATTTTGACTATGAGAATCATAAGAATGAATGAGGGTGTCTTATTCAAACAAAAACACTATATTGAGAAACTTCTTAAGAGGTTTGAAGTATATTAATCATGTGAATGTCTCTTATGATTATAAAGTTAAATTAAAGAGAAATAATGATCTTTGGATTATTATTGTTTGACTTGTGAAATACATAAGAGATATCATGAGTTATGGTATTTATGTTGTGAATATTCATTGTACAAGAATGTTACAATGATGATAATTGAATCTTTGATTCATATGAGACAAATTATACTAGTGTTTTTTTTTCTCACTCTTAGTAGTGGAGCAAAAAGAAATGAGAGTCAAATAAACAAACTATAACTGCGTTCGTTGTTTGAGAGTTAACGTGTAATGAGGCTAAGTGGTTTATTAATTTCTTAGCATATATTCTTTGAGAATAAAATCATCACCTTTGGTGATAATGAATTGCGATTGCTAAACTGACAATATATATTTATAAGTAAGACCGCCAAAGGCAAAAATATACATATATGATTCAGACATATATTATGTGAAATAATAATTTTAAGATGAAATTCTATCCACCGACTATGTGAGTCAAGTGATTTTTGGCTGAATCATCTAACTAATGTGATATATAAATTTTGAAAACTTATTTAATTCAGAAACATCAAAAAGGATGAGACTTAAGTCATTTTAAAATTAATAAAGATGGAAACCCAACCTGTGTGATTGGAGATCCCATGAAATATGTTCAAAGGGTAATAACGAAGTTTTTGTTAGTTCTGTTAGCACAAAACACGTTGTCCCAATCCTAGATGTGAGAAAGTGCTATATTGCATATTTTGAGAGGTTGAGTTAAAAGAACTCTTAATGAATTTCATATCTCTTATGAGTGGTATATACACTTAATGAAATCACTTATATTAGGCAATATCTAGTAGAGCACTTATGAAAGATCAAGTAAGCGCGTGATCTATTCGAGCAAAACCGCGTTGAATAGAAATGTATCTTAGTATAGTGCGATATGGTAAAATTTCTATTCCATAGTAGTGTTTATTTGATTCAAGTATCCATATGTTTCACCAAATATTCCGTGGATTAAATTTTATCTATCAAGTATTGGTTCAAGTCCACAAGACACTAGTACCATGCTATATTTTAAATCAGAGATATCCAGAAAAATTGTTTTATCAAACTTTCTTTTGAAATAAGTGGGAGATTGTTGGAAAAATTGTATTATTTTATTTCAAAAGAAAAGAAATAATATATTGAATGCTATATTACTTTCATGAAATTAATAGTATTTATAGCTTTAAATTACCCATTTGAACTTGTCAAATTCTAAGTTGAATACGTTTTTCTGTTGGATTTTCATCACCCATGGTAACAGTTATTATTATTATTATTATTATTATTATTATTATTGTTATTATTATTATTATTATTATTACAAAAAATAATGTCATACGTTTGAGATTGAATATATCAATCAATTACTCTAACATCCATAATTTGACATTATATATATAGCTGATGATTGAGGTTTGGGGGATATATATAGCTAATTAACATTTCTTATGACATAGTATATTTGATATATACATAATTTGGTGATATGAGCATGTTAAACCCAATCATTTTTATCCTTCATTTTTTGAATTTTGGATATTATATTGCAATTCTGTTCCTGTCATCACTTTCAAGTCGAGAGTGAAAAAGTTTTTTAATCTTGGGAGGAACTACCAAGTATCCTTTAAGGACAGTGACGTTCGATATGACTTAGTTTGTCGGTGTTTAACTTTCTTTGACTTGTTTTTATTACTTATGTTATATATTTATATACATATTCTGTTGATTATGTTTGTTATTTGGTTGAAAGTTAAATCAGAAAATTTCATAAGATGAACTTCTCAATTTGGTTGGCACATCCACACCCGAGAGAGAAATCGGGATCGAAGATGATTTATAATTTTTTTTTTGTTTTGCCATTATTTTTCCAACATGATATGTGTTTGAGTTATGAAGTAAATTATCTTTTATTTTCCTTTTCGAAGGCTATTTTAATGACAGATTTAGAAGTGACTGGTGAGTGCCGCGGAGAGAAGTGGGGGTCACTTGATTGCCATTTTAAGTGCTCTTGATCTTGAGAAATCTTGATTATTCCTTAACGTTTTATTTTATATGGACCTTCAATGTATCCGATTACTTGTTATTGATTATTATAACGAGTTAAGGTTTTCATAACTCAACATAACATTGGACTTTTTATACATGTTTGGGCTCACATAGAAGTTGGTTTTTGTTCGGAATACCCAATTAATTTACAGGCAAATTTTATAAGTGAAATACACAAAAATGTCATGTTTAGTGTAAATAATTACTTTTTTTATCTATTGCTTAATTTAATTGTCAAAAGTGTATTGTAAAGGTTTTGAATTTACATTTCTACCTCCTTGTGATAACTTCGTCAGATTTTATAGTTATCTTATAATTATTTCAAAACAACGTAATTTTTGGTATTTTTTTTACCATGATTTTATTATATTTTATTTATAGTATTTATAATTAATGTAAACATGTTATATTTATGTGTTTTTATTAATTTTTTGTATTTGAATTAATTTTTGATATAATAAAATAGCATTTTATAATTATCTTACAGTTACCATATAGTTTACTTATAGATATATTCAATAGAACAAAATCGTATTTTATAGTTATCTTATAGTTAATCAAAATTGATGTAATTATGTTATATTTTTACTACAGTTTACTTGTAATATATCAAATTGATATAGTTGTGTTATATTTATTTGTATTTAATAAAGTGTGTGTTTTAACTATGTGACAACTATAAAAGAACTGTAAAATAAATATGTATCGATAAAAAAAGTTCAGAAAAAGTATAGCATCATGGATCTTATTTTGAAGGGAAACATAAAGATGAAAATATTCTAAAGCGGCATGTTGAAAAAATAAACGGTTTGTGAGATAAATAAAAAATAAGAAATTAAATTTAAAAAAAGAGGAATGTAAAAATGTAATAAGAATAGTTTAAAAGGTAAAACTTCAAAATGAATTGTTGGAAATATATTGATTATGTAAATTGCCCTTTTTATAATGGCTTTTTACATGAATGAGCTAGTTGATATTATGTAATTAAGCCTTTACAAACCAAACATTTACCAAATTATAAAAGGAAAATTGTCAAACATGTGCTTGATCTTGTTTACAAATGGATTTTCTTGAGAAATGCAAGAATATGAATAAATAAATTAGGTAAATTATCATTAATTGTAAGAATGTCTAATTAATTAGATTTAATTATAATTTTATCTAACCTTATTAAGAATAAACTTCTCTCTCAATTAATTTGAATTTCTTAACTTAAAACGATCATATTTCTCAAACCGTTAATTTTTTTTTAAACGATTCTTTAGAATATTTTGTTCGTTTCATTTTTACTTTTAAAACAAGATCCAACTCGATATACTTTCGATAAAAATGTAAAGTTAAAATTGGTATAATTCATATTATACGAGTTTAATTTTCATTATACTAGATTCTTTATGCTTGATTTTTTTTCCAGGTGATATAATGTGTATTTTACGAGTTTACGATTTAGTATGATGTTCATTATACTAGATTTTTTGTATAGATAAATATGGTATAATGAACATTATACAAAAATGAAAACTGGTATAATATGAATTATACTAATTTTTGTCGAAAGTATATCAAGTTGGATTTTATTTTAAAGATAGAATGAAATGAACAAAATGTTCTAAACAATCGTTTCGAAAAAATTAACTGTTTGAGAGATATGATCATTATAAGTAAAAAATTCATCTTAATTAAGAGAGAATGTTGTTATTAATAAAATTGTAATCCATGTATAATTTCAA
>CATIWQ010028175.1:0-22110 GCA_949673415.1 Euphorbia schlechtendalii
TTAGCATCCCGGAAGACTCCCCCGCATCCCGAAGGGCATAGATTCCCCTCCGTCTAAGCATCGGTGTTAACCTTCAGCTAGCACTCTAACGGCCGAGCCCATCTAACTCCGATTACCCGGGGTGCTTTATGAAGACGAGGAGTGATACCAAGACTACTAAGTGTTCTTCGTTCTACCTCTAAGTTCCAGATTGAACCAAAGCTGATATTATCAGTTCTACGAAGGATTTCCCAGAGTTTTTGAAGGGAGAGAGGAATATTGGGCTTCTCTTCTTCAAAGATGCACTTATTTCTTGTGAACCAAATGAGCCAAATTACATTGACAATTCCAGAATTCCATAGTACCTGAAGTTGGGTACTGAAGTTGTGCATAAAGGCTGCTGTGAGAACCTCCACAATGTCCGAAATGATGCAAAAAGATCTCCCAAACAACGACTGTAAAGCTATCCATATTGACCGAGCAAAAGAGCAAGTTGTAAAAAGATGGTTTTTATCTTCAACATGTTCTTTACAAAGGCAGCACATAAAGACAATGTTAATACCCTTGAGAATGAGAACATCATGGGTGGGAATATGGCCTCTAATCAATTTCCAACAAATAATAGAATGGGAAGGAGCAATGGTTGAATGCCATATTTTCTTCGAAAATGGACAGCTATGGTATTGAGGTTGTAACCATTGATAGAATAATTTGACAGAGAAATTACCATCACTAGCCGGCCTCCAATAAGCCACATCCAACCTGTCACCCGAGAGCTTGACATTCATAATTTGCTACCGTACAGGTGGCGGAATCTCCACTGGCAGATCTGTCCATGAACCATCCTTTATGAACTGCTGAACCGTGGCTGTCCTCCTGGCACATTCAGCCTTTGGCAGATGTAGAATTTCCCCGAGAGACGGTGATATCCACCTAGAGTTCCAAAAACTTAAAGCAGATAATTCTCCAATAAACCAGCCCATGTTATCCCGTATCAGACCATACGCATGCCGCACTGAATTCCAGATGCTGGAATTGTTTAGCCATTGGCTAGCAAGATCATTCTTCAAGAAACGATTCCTTAAAAGAGGAAAGAAGCTGCTTCTACAAGTAATCAGCCCCTACGCAAGCTTAGCCAACATTGAAGTGTTTATATCTTTGAATTTCTTCAAACCAATTCCACCCATTGTAACCGGCCTTTGATAGATTTTCCAAGGGAAAGTAATTAATTTCTTTTTTTTTTATGTTACCGGTCCAAATAAAGTTCCTTACTGCTCGTTCAAGGCCCTTGAGTAATGATTGGGTCCATTTGTACACCATGAATGAATGGAGCAAAGAGCTATTAATAACCGATTTAACAAGAACCAAATGACCAGCCATGGATAAAGAGCAGCCCATCCATCCCGCAAAACGCTGCACAATTTTGTGGAAAATCGGCCTCAAATAAATAGCCTTCAGAGTACCACGGAAAAGAGGAACTCCTAAGTATGAGAAGGGGATATTTCCTTTAGTAATCCCTGTCAAATCTTCCAAATTTTCAGCTCTAGCAACCTGAATCGAGTCCCCGAAATAGACAGAAGACTTGCTCCAATTCACACGCTGTCACGAGTTGATTCCATATAACTTGAATATATCTCTGATCACTCTTATATTAGACATTGTGTCCTTGCAAAAAATAAGGATATCATCCGCATATAACATATGTGACGGAAAAAAAACTTCAGAGTTATATCTCATACGGCTAATATTTCCCGAATCCACTAGGGACAGCAGCAGCCTACTCAAGAGGTCCTCCGCCAGGCAAAAGAGCAGCGGAGAAAGTGGATCCCCCTGTCGCACACCCCGAGTGCACTTGAAAAAGCCACGCTACCCAATTGGCATCAGAACAGAAAGTCTAGCCGAGGTTAAGATACTACGAATCCAGCCAATAAAAATTCCATTAAAACCAAACGATTCAAGCACCGTAATGAGGAAGTTCCAGTCAAGAGTATCAAAGGTCTTTCGAATGTCAATTTTTAGTGCTAAATTGCCACCAAAACTCCTTTGATTTAAAAGATTAATACCTTCCGATGCCAGAGCGATGCACTCATGAATGCTTCTACCTTTAATGCAACCAAACTGATTCTCTGAAATAATTCTCGCAGCAATGACACGACAAGCTATAATCTTCGTGACGATCTTGAAGACAAAGTTAGACATTGCAATCGACCGAAAATCCTCCGCCTTGTTCACACCCTCCTTCTTTGGGATAAGAATCATCAAGCTAGAATTCATCCCGGTAGCATATGACCTGTGTCAAAGAATTGGTTGACAGCTCGACAAACATCAACCCCAACGATGTGCCAATATATTTGGAAAAAAATTCCTGTAAAACCATCTGGACCCGGCGCACTCGTGGCATCTATGCTAAACACCGTTTCCCTAATTAAATCTAAGCTTGGCTTGGCAGCTAACGATGCGTTCTCCTCAAGCGTTACTCGGCTAGGAATAAATGACCTGACTAGCTACGGATCAACCTGAACAGAGGGGTTTGCTGTGAAAATGCATCTGTAATAATCAACCATGTGAGCTGAAATAAGCTCTATGTCTATGGACAGAACGTCATTTATAACGAGGGCTTTGATTCCCGAAGCAGCCCGACGAATATTCGTAGCGCGATGGAAGAAATTCGTGTTCCTATCTCCCTCTTTAAGCCAACGAACACCGCTCTTTTCTTTAAAATAAATTTCCATTTGTCGAAGATGAAGTTCAAGTCGTGAGTGAGCTGCCATCTCCTCCAAGATCAAATCATCATTCAGACTACTCGTTGAAATCAGGTTTTGAATATCAAGTAAGGCACTCTCACTATTCTGAATATTAACATCTAAGTTCCCAAAAGCTTCTTTATTCCAAGTTCTAAGGATTGGCCGAAGCATCCTTAATTTAAGCATGAGAAGTTGTATGGGAGGGAGTGAAGGAAAATTGCCCTGCCAAAAAACTTCAATAGTATTTCGAAGTGAATCGTGCTTGATCCACATGGATTGGAAGCGAAAACATGATACCCTTTCCTCACCCAATGAAACTGAAAAAAGTAAAGGATGATGGTCCGAGCAATGACGGCAAGAACCGCTCAACTATAAGAGTCACAAAAATCTGAGAAATTCGTGCTAACCAGAGCCCTATCCAAACATGATTCGACCCTCTCTCCCCCGGTTCTGTTATTAGTCTAGGTGGAAAAAGGTCCTGCTGCCGCAACTTCAACCAATTGCGCATCATTAATACAAGTCCTAAAATCGTGACATGAAGTGGTATTTGGAGAATTCCCAAGCTTCTCATGGCTGCCCAAGATTGTGTTGAAATCCCCTAACCAAACTCGTTTTGAATCCATAGAGGCAGTCCTTGACCGAATTGAATTGAATAAATCACGACGTTGATTTAAATTCGTACTACCGTAGACAAAGCCAAAATTCATTTCCATCGTATTTCTACATAAACAGACCTCAACCAATTGGTCTATGGTGAAAGTAACATCAACCTACCAATCACATTTATTAGATTTGAAAACCCACATCGTAGGAACCGGTTTATCATTTGAACCAATCATAGTGAGACCTTGACGACCCCAAAAAGAAGGTGCAACTCTACTGGACTTAACCATTGGCTCAGCAAGACATATTAACATTGGTTTATGATCCATAATCAAATTCTTAAGATAAAGTTGGGTATCCATGTTGACAATACCCCTACAATTCTAAAAGAGAACATTCATTGAGTGTACCTTCTAGAAGGCTGTCGCATCAATCGTGATGGTGATCCTTTGACCACATTCTTATTCTTTCTACGCTTTGCAATCTGCCAATCATTAACCTCCTCCATTTCAGACATGTCAGCCCAAGATTCTCGCAAAGGTGTTGATTCTCATGCCTGCTTGTTGTCCTTCATATGTACTACTAGGTTAATGCCATTTGGATCCATAATTTGTTCCCGTTCATGTCTATTCAGATCAGTTTTCATATTGTTAGTCACAGCCAATGCAGTGATATGATTCCCGATTATCAACTCATCCATGTTTTCCGCTTGACTGTTATTCATACTTTCGCTGTCCGATTTTTCAAGTTCTGATTCATGATCCATATTCACAAGTGGCAGTGGCCTCGTAACATCCCGATCAAGACTCTCCCTCATCGACGTAAAGACCTTCTGAACAGGAATGTCAGATTGTAATCTCTTCTCTAAGCTTTTTTTCCGTGGCTTACTCCGAGTAAGCAACTCTAGATTTACAGGTGGATGGGAGCTGCTCGGATCCTCTTTCTCCATTCTCCTTTGTGCAAATTTCTTCTCTTTGTCATCTTTATGCGGCTGCTCTGACGTAGGCTTAATATTGCGTCTGCAATCATATGAGCAATGGCCAACCGAGTAGCATATCTTGCAAAAGGCCGGGAGATTTTCAAGTACCAAATCAATCCATATCTCGCTATCATTTCTTTCAACTCCAATCTTGTTCGGGATGGCGTTTGACAAATCAATGTCAACTAAAACCCTAGCATAGTGCCCAAAGGTTCCTTCTAGTGTTGCTTTATCAACTCGAAGAAGAACTTCGAAACAACTCGTTATCTCAGCCAACGTTTGAGGATCGCAGTACTCCCATGGGAGACCTTGCAAGCGTACCCAAACTTGCGCGTTTGTGATGTTAGCCGCATAAGGGTCAAAATCTGCCACCCAAGGTTGCAATCTGAAAATTCCGGGCTTAAGATTGACACTACCCTTGCTCCAAACCAGATTCTTGCATTCCAAAGAACCAAGCATCAAATGATAATAACCCCTACCAATCGGAATTAACCTCCAGTTGCCGCTCAGGCCCCAAATCTTAGATAGTTGATTCCTCAAATCATCAAGCTTTCTTGGCGCACTTCCCTTAGGCAAAATCAGTCTGCCAATGAGGGAGAAGATGTACTGACTCACTCTTTGATCATAAACATTTTGTGAAATTCGAACTGTCTTAGGTCCACCCTTTTCAGAGACTGCAGCTTGCGTTGGAAGCTTGGGGATTTGTAGCTGTTTGGTTGCTGTTTGCGCATAACTTGGTTTGGGAGTAACAATCGGCTCTGGTTTCTTCAGAGGGTTGGAGCATTGTTCTTCGAAAAGATCCGCAAGAAACTTTGCGTTGGAGAATCCCGTATCCATGTCAAAGAAGCAAGAAACAATATGAAAGCAAGAAGAACAAGAAGAAAGACGGAACTTGGCCAATCTGAACTCAAGTTTGGCCGGGAAAACAAAAAACAGCGGCTAGGGTTTGTAAACCCTAGCAGAGAACGTCATTTTCACTTATTAAATTCTGTCTCCATAATATGTATATTTTCGCTACAAAGGTTTACTGAAATTAAATTAACAACAAATAAATTTGCTTGGGAAAATAAATATTGTTTTGACAATTAATTATTTACCACATGTCATGTTGTATCCATATTGCCTAGAAACTCGTAATAGGTTTGCCACGGTACAAAGATTATAGTCATTGTCTTCAAAGAGTTTCGGAAGTGCAGTAAAAATACAATTAAGTTGCTCATCAATCTCATGCTCAAAGTGATAGGATACGCCAAGCCGACATAATATATTAATGAACTGAATATTATCTTTTAACTCTATTGTAGAGTCCAACAACAAATCCTTCACTTTTACTTTGAGTTCTACCACCTCTTTGTGGCGTGATTCGATTTCCTGTCCAAATGTATATGGTGAGAGTGTTAGTGATGATAATGAAAATTACGAGGAACGAGTTGCAAATACACAAATTACCGAATCTTGTGGGGCAAGTGAAGCAAAATTTTGATCCCAAACAGGCAATATATTGTTCTTCAAACAACCACGAAGAATATCTTGCTCTGCATTTATCGGAGTGGAAAATGCCATATTTGCTCTTCTTTTGAGATTTACTCTAGTTTTAAGGATGTTGTGAATTATGCCATGTAGTGGAAATCTGTCGTGACTTTATAATAAGGAATTCGTCTCGTGTGTTGTTAATTTAATCATGTCATTTCCTTAAACTTGACAATAAAAGTCATGTGCTACTCTCAACTTTCAAGTATTACACTTTGTCCTCTAATGTTGGCAAGATTAACTCAGTATGTCCCGTTCAATGTTACGTGCAAGTTTCTAGCTGGTGTGATTTTTCAAATATGTCATTTTTTTATTTTTCTTCTCTCTTCTACTAAAAGTTGACATGTGGTATTGAGAACAAAAATCGAATCAGTTTTTACAAGATCAAGTGATTATTTGGTACTTTTGAAATTTCAGTGCGACACATGACTTGTACTGCCAAGTTCATGGGGCAAAATATGCATTTACCCTTAAATCATTGGTACGGCATCAAATTGGTGAGATTATTGGTACATGATATGACTTGTTTAACTGTTGTTTATCCAATGGTTGTACCGAAACAAATAATTTAGATGTGAAAAAAATTACTAGTATCAATACATTTATAATTTGAGTAAAACAATGTGTTTCTTATCTCAATTTATATCAACATAATTATATCATAAATGTGATTTGAATTAACATTTTGCTAATAACTTTTATTTTTATACAATTATTTTAATCAACTAGATTGGAGTTCTTGATGAACCACAATTTTACTATTCCAACCGAAAGATATGGTACAAACCGAGTGATACAGTACAGTTTCAATAACAATGAATTTGTTTTATTCATTAAACCCCTCACTTTTTAACCAAACAACCTGTCTTTGAATTTGCCGTGTTGCCGTGTTGTGTAAATGTAATATATTAGCAAGTGGACTGTAAAAAGCTATAAATTTATTTAAACATTTTTTACGTCCTCTTCAGTAATTTAAAATATTTTTAGCATCTGTTTGACTTATTCAATTTTTTTTTCGTGATTATTGATTTACTTTAGTGATTAAGACTGAATATGCAATATGACCTCTAGAGGTTATATCATTACATGAAAACCAATGTTTTGCACGGAATTTGCAATGAAATTTTTGTTGTAGATGTCATAGGGGTGGAGGGAGGGGTGGGGCAAGTGCCCCACCGACGGTTAATGCCCCACCGGATTTGATGTAAAAGAATGGGTCTTATAAAAATTATGAGGTTAAATGAAAGTCCAGAAAAAAACGAAGTGAGAACCAAAATTACAGAAAGAAAGAAAGAAGAAGATGATGAACAATAAATAATTATCACATTTCACGCCTTATTAAAAAGCAGAATTTGTACTCCTCATTTAATTGATTTGTCTTTGCCTCATTGAACCTTGTTATTTTCTCTTAGATCTTCCTATAATTACCCCTATGTAGTGTTAAACATATAAAATTGATATTTGAAGGAGCATGAAAAACATTTTGTTCAGTATATTTTTCACAGATTTACAATTGTGAACGAATTTCTATATAAAGCAATTCGTTCATAAGTGGCAGATTAACTTTATAGCTAAAAGTGAGCCTTTTGATAGTGGCATAATCATTGGAGAAATTGGTGGCATGATAGGTGGGAAAAATAGGTGGGATATGATGACTTTTCTGATCCCAAAACTATTCTTTTTCTAACACTCCCCCTCAAGCTGAGTAGTGGGGTCACCAATGCTCAACTTATGTAGAACTTGAGTGAATATTTTCCCATTTACTGCTTTGGTAAGAATATATGCTAGTTGATCTACGAATTTTACATACGGAAGAATAATTGTTCCTGGTTCAATTTTTTCTTTGATGAAATATCTGTCAACTTCCATGTGCTTAGTCCGATCATGTTGTACTGGATTTTCAGATATCCGTATAGCCGCTTGGTTGTCACACATCAACTCGCATGGCTTAGATGGTGGAAAACCAATTTCAATTAGTAACTTTTGTATCCAAAGGACCTTTGTAAGTCCACGTGCTATTCCTCTGAATTCTACTTCTGCACTTGATAGTGCCACCACTTTCTTCTTCTTACTTCGCCATGTGACCAGATTTCCTCCTACCAGAGTAAAATAGCCTGATGTAGACTTTCGATCTACTGGATTTCCTGCCCAATCTGCATCTGTGTAGGTTCGAACATCCAGATGATTATGGTTCCTGAACTGCACTCCATACCCACTCGTTCCTTTAAGGTACCTTAGAATCCTATGTACAGCATCCATGTGACTGTTTTGCTATCGGTGCATAAATTGACGAACTATTCCCACAACGTAAGAAATGTCTAGTCGAGTATGAGACAGATAGATTAATTTACCTACCAACCGGTTGATACCTTTCTTTATCTGCATTCTCGGCTTCTTCTAATATCTACAGTTTATGGTTGACTACTATTGGTGTGTCAGCTGGTTTGCACTCCATCATTCCGGTTTCTACTAGTAAGTCCAAAATGTACTTTTTCAGGCATATGAAGATATTTTGCTCAGACCATAGTACTTCGATTCCAAGGAAGTATTTCAACCTCCCAAGGTCTTTCATCTCAAATTCAGAGAAAAGATTTCTCCTTAGCCTGGTGATTTCCTTCTCATCATTCCCAGTAATGATCATGTCATCGACATATATTATCAAACATGTTATGAGCTTGCCCCTTTGCTTTAGAAATAGGGCGTGATCTACATTGCTCTACTTATACTCATATCTTTTCATGGCTATGGTGAATCTTCCGAACCATGCTATGGGTGATTATTTTAGTCTATAGAGGGACTTCTTTAGTCTGTATACTTCTCCTTTGTTGAATTCTTCTTTGAATCCTGGTGGTGCTTCCATATAGACTTCTTCTTCCAGATCTCCATGCAAGAAGGCATTTTTAACATCGAATTGATGTAGAGGCCATCCTTTAGTTACTGCCACAAAAAAAGGACTTTGATAGTGTCCATTTTTACCATGGGTGAAAAAGTTTCCGAGTAGTCAATGTCGTATGTTTGAGTGTATCCTTTTGCAACCAACCGTGCTTTGTATCTTTCAATAGATCCATCTAGCTTGTATTTGATAGTGAATACCCAGCGACATCTGGCTTCTTTCTTTCCTGGTGGTAGAATATGTTTCTCCCAAGTGTGGTTTCTGTTAAGTGCCTCCATTTATTCATGCAATGCCTTTGCCCAATTTTCGGACATCGTTGCTTCTTCAACTGACCTCGGAGTTTCTTCCTCACACAAGGCCGCTCAAAAGGCCTTTGCTTCATTGGTTGAGCTTCCTTCTACAATGTTGGCCATTGGGTACTTTGATCCTCGCTTTATTGGTTCCGGTGAATATTGGTTTGGAGGAACTCCCCTGTTTCTGCGTGGTGGTAAGATTTGTGGTTCTTCTTGTGGAAGATTCTCTATGACTTCTTCTTCTTAATCACTATGATTAGTCAAAGTTACAGAATTAACAAGACTATTCTCAAGATTTGTTTCTCCTACCTCGTTCATCAGGTTGGGATGATCAGTATTTGTGACATTGAGCTCTGTAGGTTGTATTATTACTTCAAAAGTGGGAGAAGGATTAGGAGGAGGTTTAGGGTCTTGAATCATCTCACTTGGTAATGGTAGCCAACTGAGTGAGTCTATAGGTTCATTCTCCCCCTGACTACTAAGTTGGGTATCATAGAAAAATTCAGTTTCAAGAAAATCACAATTTATGGTGGTCTGTATACGTCGAGTTTTGGGATTATAACACCTGTATCCCTTTTGATTTATACCATATCCCACAAAGACACATTTTTTTGCACACGCGTCAAGTTTAGTTCTCTCAGATTTGGGAATGTGAACAAAGACTAAACAGCCAAAGATCCTTGGTTGAAGTGTTAGAGGAGGCGGTGTATGAAAATATTTTGCAAGAGTGTCAACCGGGGTTTGAAGATTTAGAATTTTGGTGGGGAGGAGATTAACTAGGTAGACGAAGGTTGCAAGTGCCTCAGGCCAGAAGGTTTTTGGTACTTTGCATTCAAGTAGGAGGGCACGACTCATTTCTAGCAAGATACGATTTTTTCTTTCGGAAACACCGTTTTGTTCTGGTGAATGAGGACAAGTAGTTTGATGAATCAACACTTTTTCTTAAAAAAATGATTGCATATGTATATTGACAAATTCCCCCCCCCCATTTTTTGATCTTAGAGTTTGGATGGTCGTGTGAAATTGTGTTTGGATCATAGTATAGAATTGAATAAATTTTTCTGTGACCACTGTTTTGGTTTTTAAAAAATATACCCATGTTATAAGAGTGCAATTATCAATAAATAACAAGAAATACCGAAAAAATGATCCCCGATAACTAGTGAGGGTCCCCAAACATCAGAATGAATCATCATAAAAGGTGAGTTGACTCGGGTACTATTGGCCCTAAACATTTGTCTATGACTTTTTGCGAGAACACATGTATCACAATGCATGGAATTTTTATTAGGAAAGAGTTTGGGAAATAGGATATGTAAATAATCAGTGGAAGGATGCCCCAATCGCCTATGCCATAACCAGGCTTCTCTGTCTGCTGACCCATGTGCAAGCATTACAGACCCTTGTGCAGTTACTTCTTCCACATAATACAACCCTTGGCGCTCAATGCCACCCCCAATAATCATTCTTGTCCTGATGTCCTGTAGTAGACAAAAAGTAGGATTCATGAGTATAGTATAGTTTAGTTCTTTAGTAACATGACTAATAGATAGTAATTTATGTGATAGTTCCAAAACATAAAGACAATTTGATAATTTTAAGGTCGATGAAATTTCAATTGTTCCTGCTCCTTCTAAGTTAATAACTTCTCCATTTGTTGCCATTACGGAGCCTTTTAGTGGTTTTGTTTGGATTTTTATATCTTTCAAGTCATAGGTCATGGTGTCGGTTGCACCACAATCGAAGATCCATGAAGTTGCTTTGGTATCATGGGCCGAATTTGCACGGGCTTCGTTTTGAGTTGTGAAAAAACTGTCATGGGCTAAAAAACCTTTAGATGGGCTGTTATTGACTTTGCTGGCTTGCTGAAAATGGGCTTGTAGGTTTAGGCCAAAGGGTGTGAATATAAAAGGGGAATAATTGTTGGTTTTTAGTGTTAAAAGTAACCCGGTTGATTTTCCCTTTACCTCTTTCCCTTTGCGCCGCTGCTTCCTTCTCCTCCCTTTGCGCTGCTGCTTCCTTTTTAGTCCTCCTTGCCGCTACTATGTTTGCCTCTCCTATGCCAAAGCTACCAACGTTCGCTTCTCCCCCGCTAAAGTTACCGTCGCCGCTGCTGGTAGTGCCTCTGGTGCTGCACACGGAGGTGGCGGCTTTACCGGATCTTTTATTCCCCTCGCTCCACCTTTCCGGGTAACCATAGATTTCAAAGCATGTTTCTTTAGTGTGTTTGGTTCCTCCACAGTGGCTGCATTTGAGCTTTGATTTGTCGATTTTAAACCCTTTTCTTCTTGGGTTTCTTCTTTAGCTGTGAATTGTGAAGCCTGCCACTTCGTTTCCCGTGGCTGCTGCTTCGTTTCTATTTCCAGTGACTGCTTCCATACCTCCCTCTATGCCCTGTTGTGAGGTTTGTTCTGGAATTTCCAGAATACTGAGCCTTTCCACCTCCTTGCGCACCGTTGCATAGGCCATTTCTGGTGTGGGTAATTTTTCTTGCCTCAGAATTTCCTGTTTTATTTGATTGAAATTTGAATCGATCCCATTTAGAAATTGAAAAAGTTTCTATTCCTGTCTGATTTGGTTGTATGTTTCAATATCTTTCTCGGATGTCTTGGGATTTGGCTCTCGTCGATCAATTTCACCCCATACCCCCTGTAAGTTTATCCAGAACTCTTCTAGACTTGTTCCATTCTGTTTCATTGAGTTGATTTTTGTATGGAGGT
The DNA here is from genome assembly GCA_949673415.1 of Euphorbia schlechtendalii. NCBI lineage: Eukaryota > Viridiplantae > Streptophyta > Magnoliopsida > Malpighiales > Euphorbiaceae > Euphorbia > Euphorbia schlechtendalii. The sequence goes on from CATIWQ010028175.1 coordinate 11,742, forward strand.
TGAAAGTTTGTAATTTGTCTTTTCCGGCACTATAGGTTATAGCCAGGGTGTTCCATAGGGCTTTGGTTGTTGTTAACTCTGTAAGATTGGCCGCTATTTATGGTTCTATGTTTTGTATGAGCCAATTGAAAACTATGAGATCATTTTATTCCCAAAGATCAAAGTCCTCAGTTCCAATTGCTGGTTCTGAGTGTCCACTGAGGTGATTCAGGAGGTTTTTTTTATTTTCCTCCAATAGCAACTTTAACCATACGTGCCCAAAGAGCATAGTTTTGGTTGTTGAGCTTAATACCGAGGGAAAGTGAATCTGACAGGGTTTGTTTTTTGATCTGGTTGTTGAGAAATAGACTGTTTTCAGGAGGTTTGCAATCTGTAATGTTAGCTCATCATTGCCAACTTCAGTCTACTTGCTGCTGCCGTCATAAGACTTGGTAGTAGGATTGGATTGGGGTGAGGTAGTGGTGGATGACATTCTGCTGCCGTCTTTTGGACTTGGTAGCAATATTTGAAAGAGGGTTTATGGTAAATGATGAGAATTTAGTTTCGATTTGGTCTGATCAGAACCCGCTCTGATACCATGTTAAACATATAAAACTGATATTTGAAGAAACTGATATTTGAAGGAGCATGAAAAACATTTTGTTCAGTATATTTTTCATAGATTTACAATTGTGAACGAATTGCTATATAAAGCAATTCGTTCATAAGTGGCAGATTAACTTTACAGCTAAAAGTGAGCCTTTTGATAGTGGCATAAACAGTGGAGAAATTGGTGGCATGATAGGTGGGAAAAATAAGTGGGATATGATGACATTTCTGATCCCAAAAACTATTCTTTTTCTAACATGTAGTTCTTTAAGATACCTTATAAGGAAGTTCTTTATTGATAAAAAAAGTTCATTTATAATAATCATTATTTAAATGATAGTTGTAAAAGAAAATAAAACGAATGACACCTTGCCATATGTGCTATTATATGAAATTACAAATAATGAGTTATTTTTAAGATTTTTCACAACTATCATTTTACATTACAAACTAATTATATTTTATATTATAGGTCGATTTAAAATGATATTAACATATATAAATAAGTTATTATAAAAAAGCATATATATATATAAGTTGATACCTTATCCAAATGCCAAGATTCCTATTTTACTTTTTACTTATTATATTCATTTGACTTAATTTTGAATTAAAGCTAGAAGTGAATCCAGGATTTTATTTTCATGGGGTTCAAAAACTTGTTTGGAAAAATTATAAAATTTCAAACATATGTAAATAAATTTTCAAATAAAAATTTGCAACTGATGTGATACAAAAATAAAAAAAACAAGGAAATATATGTAAATAGTTGTTCTATTTTTGGACTATTTTACTTGAATAAAGGCCTATTCATTAGTCAATTTAAAATATATGGGATCCAAACATTTATTTTTATGAGGTACAAATTTTAACTTATATATAATTTTTTAGGTATTTTTTAAAAAAAGTTTATTCGCCTCTTATTAAAGTGGAAAATATTGTTATAGACAAATTTTTGATAAAAGAATTATTTAAATTTCCGTCTCTTGCACATTCATCTGAAGTGGAGACTCGTGTACATACATAAGATAGAAGAAACAATGACCCTTCTTACATATTAATTATTTAATGACCTTATAAGTAAAACACAAACATTTATTTAATTATTTAAAATGTGCAAACTAATGAAATTGCATGGGTAAAACTTTCAATGTACCAATGTACCATTCCATACTATTTCCTTTATATTGTGATTTTTTCTTTCTTTTTATTTGAATATTTACGCTAAACCGTGATTATCTTTCATTTGTCATGGTCGTCCCAGACTCTGAGTGCCCTCACAAAAACAAAAATCCTGGCCTCGTCATTGGCAGATGATGTTTTACAACGGAACTGCAACGGGATTGGTTTCAATATCGGCTCTTGCCAATCAATCTGCAACGGTTATGCATTCCCTTGTAAAACTGCAAAGAAATATCTCCCCTTGCGAATATTTTTGCAGAGCAGCAAGTGTATTTCCCTTTCAATGTTCTGTTGAATAATTGCAAGTACGTGGTCCCTTCAAATTCACAAGTGAAAGTCCCTTGTAAAATTCCCTTAGCAATTCCCTTTTGCAAATTTGCAAGTGCGAATCCCTACATATATGCTAAAAGCCTAAAATTTATTATTTGGACTGAAGGGAGCTACTACTGCTGCTGCTACTACTATTGTTGTTTTAATTCAAGTTTCAAATATATTATAGTGTGTTACTATTTAAGCTCACAAAAGTTGAATGATAATATCCACAAGAAGCTAAATAATGTCAAAATTAATCTAGAATCTAAAAGAAACTATCATATTGTTCTTATATTAAAATCTTAATATTTTGCTTTTGTTAAGGTCTTGGAATTATATTGGTATACTAACAACGCATACACAACTATAAGAACAATCATGATACATGTTATAGCAAGTAAAAATATTTCTTACCTCAGTCTCGGGCTCTAGTGGCTCATCTTTGAACCCGAGTCAACAAATCAAGGGACCTTAAACACCATTGTACACCAGAGATACCACACATATAGGAAGAGTTTTAAAACTTAATTAAAAATATATAAATGATAGACAATATTCAATGAAATCAACGTAACTTAAAGAATGGTTCAATTTTTGTGACATGGTATCTATCATATTGAACAAAGAATATAAACATGACCATGTCAGACTTTTAAACAGTTATAGTTATTGAGAGCTAAAACTTTCAATCGTACGAAGTTAGATAAAAAGAAAATGTGACTCTTCCTGCTGGTGGTTTGTTACCTATATCAAGTCCCGGTAAAAGCCAATGACAAGTTTAATATATCTGTTAGGTTTTAGGTTTTAGGTGTTAATTTCTAGTGTTTATATCCAGCTATTCCTAGTATTGTTGTTGTATAAGCCTTAGTTTTATATTCTGAGTTGTTTAAGTGCTTTTCAGCCCAAAAGCCCAAAGCCCATCTCTATGGCCCTAATTCAAATCTTTCGGGTGAGCTATTTAAGGTGGCTTTATGTGCTTTAGGGTTCATTTTGGTTTGTCTCTTCTTCTCCTGCTTCTTGCCTGCGGCGATTCTTTTGGCGATTTCATCCATTGCCGTCTGATTCATCTTCTCTTCTTCTTTTCTGATATGTGGTTATGATGAATCTTGCATTCAAGTTGTTGGGGAGTTTGTTAGACAGTTGGTGCTTGCTTCACTAATTTTCGAGATTATATATTATGCTCTTTTATATTGGTTGGTGTGCGTTTTTTGTTTTAGCTTTGTACTCTGCATGTTTAAGAATCTTATTTGATTTCTGTTAAGGCTTAGTTTCTGTTAGGGTTTATACTTTACTGTAAAACTCTTGTGTATGCTTGTTCTTGGCTTCATCAATAATTAATAAAACAACTTCTTTAGATCCTTGGATTAGTCCTTCAAAAGATTGGCATATTAAGACCAATCGGGGCGAACCAAGTAAAAATCACTTGTATACTGTGTGTGAATGTTTAATGCTTTTATAATTTTACGCTACATGTGGTATCAGAATGTTGAGTTATTGCTTCCGTGATTTTGAAATCAGTCTTTACATGTTCTTGAAGATCTCTCTTCGTTTCACTAAGTTTTTTGAGTTAATTTGCATGTTCATTAGTTCTGTGACTTTTGTTGAATTCTAAAACTATTTAGATTCTGTTTATGTACTTATGTGATTAAATTCTGTGATAAGTACATTGTATGCTCTTTAGAACCTAGTTTTTAGCATGGTTAATATGAAAACTTAGTTTCTGCAAAGCTTTATTCATACATTTCTTGAATCTACTTGTTTCTTGATAAAAAATGCCATTTATTTGATATTTTTTCTATGTTACTTACAAATCTGCTCTTCTATTGTGTATGTCTCTTTGAATCATTGCACTCATTTGTGGATCCTGTGGAATCTTGGAATCTCGTTCTTATTCTATGACCTCTAGATCTGTAAATGCTTCTAGAGAGGTAATTTTTCTATAACCTCTCTCTAATATACACTATTAAAGGAAGAACTACTCTATAAGTATTCTCCTCTTTATCTCTTCAGAAAAATATTAGTCCTTCCTTTGCCATCCTTTGCATATATGTGATTATTCTTGACAATAAGGCATGCTGTAATATAAATTGAGTTCTTCAATTTCCTTTTCTTGTCTTTCTGAGATCTTATAAGAAATATATTGATATTTTGATCTAATTTGTATTTCTTCTCAAGTATAAATCTGTATATTGCATGTGTTTAAGTTTTTCAGTAAAGTTTTCTTTGAAATTCCGAATCTAAGATTGTTTGATTGTTTTCTGTCTAAGATTTTGTTGATATCTATCTTAGAGTTCTTTAGTAATCTTTAAGAATTCTTTAAGATAACTTCTCTTCTGTATCTAGGCTTTAAGCTCCTTCCCTCTCATCTCTGTGTTTCTTTGAGTCTTTCTCTAAAATCCTTGTTGTGTGATTGTTTGGTTGCAAACCTCCTTTCTTTCAAAATGTCAATTACTAGAGTTAATATTGAGAAATTTGATGGTAAAGGTGATTTTTCTCTTTGGAAAATTAAAATGAAAGCTGTTTTAGTTCAACATAAATGTCATAGGGCCCTTCAAGGCATAGATTCTCTTCCCCCTGATTTAAATCTTGCTAAGAAACAAGATATGATTGAATTAGCTTATTCCACCATGATCTTGAACCTCTCTAACACTGTCCTTAGAAAGGTTAGGGACAGTGATGATGCACCCAAGCTTTGGTTAAAGCTTGAGTCACTTTACATGACTAAAGAAATGGCTAGACTTTCTTATCTAAAGGAAAGGTTCTTCTATTTTAAAATGAATCCAACTAAAAGTATTGATGATAATCTTGATGATTTTCAAGAGCTTATTGTTGATCTTGAGTGTGCTGATGAAAAGTTTTTTGAAGAAAACTAAACTGTTATTCTTCTAAATTCTATACCAGATATGTATAAAGACATTAAAAATGCCTTGAAATATGGTAGAGAACACTTAGAGGTTAAGGACATAGCAGATGCCTTAAGATTAAGGGAACTAGAAATGAAAGGTGAACCTAAAGTCAAAGGTCAGTCTCATGAAGTTTTGAATGTTAAAGGTAAGGGTAAAAGGTCTGAAAAGGGAAAGAAATCTAAGTCCAATGAGGTTAACAATTCAATTGAAAGCTGTAATCAAGTTGAACCTAGTAAAACAAGAAGCTATAAAGATTTAACTTGTTTTCACTATCATCAGAAGGACCACACTAGGAAATTTTGTAGACTTAGGTTAAATAACCTAAATATACAACAAAATAACCAAAACCCTAGAGCTGTCAATAATACTGCCGAAGTAGGAGAAATTGAAACTCTTACCATTAGTCATCTCAGGGATCTTGATTCCTGAATTTTAAACTCTGGTTGTACATTTCATATGACTCCAAAATTGGAATGGTTTACTGAATATACTGAATATAGTGGAGGAAAAGTCCTCATGGGAAATGATTCCCACTATGATGTTCTAGGTATAGGAAAGGTTAAACTTGTTTGTAATAATGGTAAGGTGATTGAACTAAGTGAAGTTAGACATATTCCTAAACTTAAAAGGAACTTAATCTCTCTTAGTCATCTTGATAAAAAGGGTTTGTCATATAAGGCTCAAGGTGGAGTCCTCGAGGTATCTAGAAATAATCAATGCATTTTCATTGGATGTCTTTCAAATAGCCTATATTATTTTCTAAGAACCACTTCTGTTGGATCTATAAATGCTGTTAATGAGAATGAGAAGTCTCTCTTATGGCATAGGAGACTTGGTCATATAGGAATCAAGAGTCTTATAAGTTTACAAAAGCAAAAGTATTTAAACTTGCCTAATAATGTGAATCTTGATACCTATGAAACCTGCATCATGGGAAAATCTCATAAACAAGGTTTCAGTACTTCACAGAATCTCTCAAATGGTTGTCTTGGCTATATTCATAGTTTATGGGAATAACCTTATATTCCTATATCTGATTTTGGTAATCAATATTTTATCAGTTTTATAGAAATTTTTTATAGAAAGATTTGGATCCATTCTTGAAAAACAAGTCTGATGTCTTTGATAAGTTTGTTGAATGGAAAACTATGATTGAAAACCAAAAGGATCTTAAAATCAAAACTTTAAGAACTTATAATGGTTTGGAATTTGTCAATAACATGTTTAATGAATACTGTGTTAAAAATGGAATAAAAAGACATAGGACATGTGTTTATACTCTTAAGCAAAATGGTGTTGCTGAGAGGTACAATAGGACTATATTAAACAAGGTGAGATGTATGCGGAATGAGTATGGTCTTCTTCTATCTTTTTAGGCTGAAGCTGCCCTCACTGCTTATTATTTGATTAATAGAACTCCTAGTTCCTCAATAAATTTTAGATGCCCAAATGAAATGTGGCATTATAGGAAATGCTCTTATGCTCATCTTAAAATCTTTGGTTGTAGTGATTTTGTGCATAACTTAGAGTCCAAACTTGACCCTATAGCTAAAAAATGTGTCTTTAGTGGCTATCCTACAGGAATAAAATGTTTTAAGTGTTTATCTCTAACTGATAATAAAATTTTCATTATTAAAGATGTTATTTTCAATGAGAATGAATTTCCTATGTTGTCCAATTCCCAATCTAGTTTTAAGCAGCATGATAAAATATTTTTTGAGGTGGAGCTTGATAAACTTGAACAAATTGCTATTAATCAACCTTAAGCTATTGCTCATGATGATAATGTGATTAATGAGAATCTTGTAAATGAGATTGTTAATGATAATGTTGATCAAAATGAAATTGCAAATCCTAATGTTGAAATTGATAGACCTAGAAAGAACATAAGATTGCCTTCTAAATTCGATGACTATATCTTGTATGATTGCAACTATACATCTGTTATTGAACAATCTGTTCTTGCTGCTATTAACCTTGATGATAATGAACCTTAATCTTATACTGAAGCAAAATTTAGTTCTGATTGGAATAAGTGGTAGGAAGCCATGAATGAAGAGATTAATTCTCTTGAAAAGAATAAAACATGGGTTCTTGTTCCTAAACCTTTAAATAAAAGGGTTATAGGATGTAAATGGGTTTATAGGAGAAAACCTCCTATACCTGGTATTGAAAAGGAGAGATTTAAGGCTAGAGTTGTAGCAAAAGGTTTTTCTCAAGTAGAAGGTATAGATTATCAAGAAATCTTCTCTCTTGTTATCAAACATGTTTCCATAAGGCTAATTCTATCTTTAACTGCTATGTATAATCTTGAATTGGAACAATTAGATGTTAAAACTGCCTTCCTTCATGGAAATCTTGAGGATGAGTTATACATGACTCAGCCTGAAGATTTTGTTGTTAAAGGAAGAGAAAATTTTGTTTGTAAATTAATTAAGTCTCTTCATGGTCTTAAACAATCACCTAGATAGTGGTATTTAAGAATTGATGAATTCATGCTTAAACTTGGCTTTTTTGAGAAGTAAATTTGATCCATGTGTTTATTTTTATAAGTTGAATGATGGTTCTTACATTTACTTGTTATTATATGTTGATGATATGTTAATTGGTTGTAAAAGCAATTTTGAAATTGATAAACTTAAAATAAAGCTTAATTCTAAGTTTAACATGAAGGACTTAGGTGCTACTAGAAGAATTCTAGGCATTGATATACATAGAGATACAATTAATGGAATTTTGAGATTAACTCAAAAGGATAATATTGAAAAAGTCTTGCAAAATTTTGAGTTGGATTGTAATAAGTCAGTTAACACTCCCACATTGGTGCTCACTTTAAACTATCTGCTAACAAAAGTTTTGATAGAGAACATACTGAGTTCATGTGTAATATTCCTTATCAGAATGTTGTTGGATCTCTTATGTATTGCATGATCTGCACTAGGCCTGATATTGTCTTTGCTGTGAGTCTTGTTAGTAGATATATGAGTAATCCCTCTAAGGATCATTGGTTTGTTGTTAAGTGGTTTACTAGATATCTCTATGGAAATTCCTCCTTATGTTTGACATATAAATCTCTTGAAAATAAAATGAATTCGTCTGTAATTGGTTATTGTGATTTTGATTTTGCTGCTAATCTTGATAAAAGAAGATCAACATCAGGTTATTGTTTCACTGTTGTGAATAATTTTGTAAGTTGGAAATCATGCCTGCAACATGTGGTTGCTTTGTCAACCACTGAGGTTGAGTACATAGCTTTAACCAAAGTTATTAAGGAATCTTTGTGGTTAAAAGGCATAATTTCTGAATTGGGTTTAAATCTAAATCTTTTGAGAGTTAACTAAGACTCTCAATCAGCGATTCACTTAAGTAAAAATGCTATTTTTAATGAAAGAACCAAACACATTGATATTAAAATGCATTTTGCAAGAGATGTAATTTCTTGTGGCTCTATTTATGTTGATAAGATTCATACTAGTGTTAATCCTGTTGATATTTTTACTAAGATTGTTTTTGTTGATAAATTTCAGGCTGCTCTTGCTAAGATTGGTGTTGTATCATTTGACTCTATGTCAAATGGTGCCATCATGTCCTGAAGTTGGCGATTTCCCTACTGATCAAAGGTTGAGAAGGCTTTATTCGGATGTTAGATGGCCAAGGTGGAGAATGTTAGGTTTTAAGTGTTAATTTCTAGAGTTTATGTCCATATATTCCTAGGTGTTAATTTCTAGTGTTTATGTCCATCTATTCCTAGTATTGTTGTTGTATAAGCCTTAGTTTTATATTTTGAGTTGTTTAAGTGCTTTTGAGCCCAAAAGCCCAAAGCCCATCTCTATGGCCCTGATTCAAAACTTTCGGGTGAGCTATTTAAGGTGGCTTTATGTGCTTTAGGGTTTCATTTCGGTTTGTCTCTTCTTCTCCTACTTCTTGTCTGCGACGATTCTTTTGGCAATTTCATCCATTGCCGTCTAATTCATCTTCTCTTCTTCTTTTCTGATCTGTGGTTATGATGAATCTCGAATGCAACTTGTTGGGGAGTTTGTTAGACAATTGATGCTTGCGTCACTGGTTTTGGAGGCTATATATTATGCTCTTTGATATTGGTTAGTGCATGTTTTTGGTTTTAGCTTGTACTCTGCATGTTTAAGAGTCTTCTCTGAGTTCTGTTCAGGCTTAGTTTCTATTAGGGTTTATACTTTACTGTAAAACTCTTGTGTATGCTTCTTCTTGGCTTCATCAGTAATCAATAAAGCAACCCCCTTAGATCCTTGGATTAGTCCTTCAAAAGATTGGCATATTAAGATTAATCGGGGCGAACCAAATAAAAATCGCTTGTGTACTGCATGTGAATGTTTATTGCTTTCATTATTTTGCGCTATAATATCCAAAGAAATATAAGTGCAAGAAATAAGATTGAAAAAAATATACAAAGAACCATAAATATGAGAAATGAGAAGAAGCTAGCATGTTAGATCCTAGAAGTACACATTCCAGTTCACATTCAGGTGAGGTGGAGTGGAGTTTTTCTTTGTTATTATAGATAATATTTTTAAATAAAAAAGTAGAATCAAACTTAACACAAGTACTGAAATTCAATTCCCCCCTCCGTCTCTCTCTCTTTTGAATTGTAACAATTAAAATCATACGGGCATAAACAATATAATTAACAAAAATATTGGAACTTCAGCACCTTGCAGTATAATGGGAAATAAGCAACAACATAAAATATAAAGAATCATACTTTGTCATAAGAAATTATTTCTTACTAGTATTGAACATAATTATTTCTAGAAATCGAAGTAACAAATCTGTGCTATTCTTTTGCAAGTTCAGATTCTAGTACTACTTGATGAATAAGAGAAGGGGCCTCTAACCACACATAAGAGAGGAGTCATACACTCATCAAAATTAGAATCTTGTGGACTTGAGCTAATTAAAAAATAAACAAAAAACCAATAAGAGGAAGAGCAGATACAAATTAAAATTTCAGAGTTTGAAACCCAAAATCAAAACAAATTAAAAGCTTTAAAACCAAGAGTTTACCTTCAGGAAAAAGATTTTACAAATTAGATGAAACCTAAGCTTCCCAAATAGTACAATATAGGGTTTTCTTTGGGTAAGTTTTATAAATGGGCTAAAAGTTAGGAATAATTTCAGCCCAAGTTTTGTGTCCTAACTTATTTGACCAATTAAGTTTCATATTTACCTTCTATACGCTCCAAAGTTTCTGTGTTCACTTCTTTACTTTCTATGCTTGTTTTTTAATTTTCTTATCTTATTTCACCATTATCTCTTAAACTGCTCATTTTTTTGACATGATGCTTTAGAGTTTTTTGTTCGTCTCATTTTTATCTTCGAAATGCCATCTATTTTGATATACTTTT
>CATIWQ010028196.1:0-21767 GCA_949673415.1 Euphorbia schlechtendalii
TATATATATATATATATATATATATATATATATATATATAATAAAATTATATTTTTTTTCTTTTAAGAAAAGAACCCGGAGAGGCTTTGTCGGAAAAATCCGGTGAGAGGGTCACTGGCGAGGGTCCCTTGGGACCCTCGCCAGGAGGCCTGGCGGAGGTCCTAAGGGATCCTCACCAGTAGGCCTCGCGAGGGTCCCAAGGGAACCTCGCCAGGAGGCCTCGTGAGGGTCCCATGGCAAGGGTCACTTAGGACCCTCGCCAGGCAGTTTGGCGAGGTTCCTATGACCCTCGCCGATATGTTTGGCAAGGGTCAGACCCTCGCCGAATTTCCTTGTGTCCGCCGGAAAAATTTCCGACGGACTTGAATTTGTCTTTTATATATATATATATATATATATATATATATATATATATATATATATATATATATTAGGATAAAATTCCGCGACATGATTCAAGGATTGGTTCCAATATAGTTCCTAAATAGGATAAATTTCACTAAAAACAGAAAATAAAAATGTTATTGGCAATACCTCGGTCCGGGAAAGATGAGGTTGGGTTGGAAAATCAAGATCCAACGTCTCTATAGGGGAAGTAATGGTAAACCCCAGCATAGTATCGCTCGCAGCCAAACCATATGCGGCGTCAATATCAACGAAAAATATGCCGAAATCATCGGTAGGCTGAGGAACGAGGTGATATATAAGATGGAGTGCCCTGCTAGCAACCTTCGACAGCATGATTTTTAGAAAGAGGGGTGAGCGAGAGTGTTTTAGAGAGATGAAGAATATGAAAAGTGAAAAAAATAAAGGAAGTGGAGCCTTATAAATTAAATGGGCCCCACCTATTTATTTATTATTATTTTTCAATAGAAGCCTCCTAACGTTACGGAACGATGCACAAGATACCCCAATATTCCTCAAACTCATTTATCAATGTTTTAATTTTTGATTGAAGGGGCAAAAATTTTTGCTTCGCATAAACTCAATCAAACAATTAAAACATTCATCATGAAATATTGATTAACATTATCTTCTTGATCTGACACAGAGAATAAGCCGCAATCCTACTAAGGAAAGATCGCATTTAGGCATCAATCTCCAATTATTCCAAGGGGCACACTATGACCTCAACTGAAGAATGAAATGGTTACCACTAATGGGATGCCGCAGAAAGAAACAGTCGACCCACACAAAAGGGGCGTCAAGCACCAAGGGATTTCGAAGAAAGAAACAGATAACCTTATGAAGACACAGTGCCAGAAAGGAAGGCCTATTTTATCAATTGAGAACAGGAAATCACCAACCACATCGGTCAGGTATTCTCTCTATCCCTCTGCTCTTTTCGTGTGATAACACTAGTTATAAAACCAACAATTATCACACGAGGGGCAGCTGTGAGCAAGGGATTTTGTACCAGCTCACGCGTTCAATGATGATGGCTTTTCGGGATTTTATCCTTAAAGCACATAATTTTCGAGTATCCTAACGTATCCGAATGGGAATCCTCCTCGTCTCTAATTCAAAAGGACATTTTAGATAAAATTATTTAACTAAAAAATTAATTAACTAAATAAAAAATACAAAAAAATATAAGAATAATAAAATAAAAAAATATATTAATTAAAAAATATGAAAATACAAGAAAAGTTCGAAAACGAAAACCCGGGGAGACTACATCCCGGGTCGGGGCTTCGCCAAACTTGGCGAGGAAAGCCTCGCCAATACTCTTGGTGAGGCATCGCCAAGAGGCTGGCGAGGCTGCCTCGCCAAGGACATGGCGAGGAGCCTCACCAGGCTTTTCTCCAGCGAGGCCCCTCACCAGAAAAACTTACCTTTTTGGATTTTTCGGGATTTTCCTATAAATAGTCAGGTCTTTTTAGATTAAACAGATCCCAAAATTATCAAACAAAAATATAGCTTTTAGAACGACTTCGAATTCCAATAATAAAATGAACAATTTTTGGACTTTCTACTACATCATTTTTACCTAAACAAAAAGACGAGGAGGATTTCTCAAAGACCGATCAGATTTCTTCGAAGTGGATTCGTTTAGTAAGGGTAAGCCTATGAGTTCCTAGAAGTGCAATTCCCGTGCTTTTAGTGTTTAATTTCTTCTTCTAATTTCTTCTGTGAACCTATGACTTTCACTTCTTTTATTTTATTTCAACTGTTGCAATTCTTCTTCATCTATTTTTCTTTATTAAAAGAAGATGTATGTTAGAACACCCCCACGAAGGGAATAAAATAAATTCCCGGATAATAGCCCTCACCAATTTACCATGCGAGCAATTTCATTAATTAAAATGAGCAACCAACGTGCCAATAAAACGAACTGTTTTATTTAAATAACAAACACAATATCGCAATTGATTTTTGTTTAGGCCACACGGGCCTCGCTAAATTCAAAATCGAATATATGTGTTATCCCCTGTGCTAACCTTTGTGGATGCAGGTAGATTAGGATTAGATGTATGTTTAGGATTTCAATTTTCCTTCGGGGTATCGCAATTTCAATTTTTTTTGGGAAATGTAATTAATAGGTTAGCAAGCGGTTGCATCCCCCGATTTTTGAAAGCCTTGTAATTTTATTTTTCGCATTTACTTTTCTCATTTACTTAATGCTTTGTGGATGGTTTATTTTTCCGCTTTCTTGATGGTTTATTTTACAAAACGTGAATCATGCATTTAAAATAAAAAATGACCTAAGTGCGAATATGCATGATTAAAAGAACATGGTTTTCTGTAGATGTAATTTAATGTGATCCAATGAGAAATAAGCAACTTATCCCAGACCTGAATCTCTATGTCTTAGTGGGCCGTCCCCCGGAAGTTAAGCCTCACAGGACTCTAATTCCTAAAAAGAGTTAATCCATGTGGCGACTCCACATTAAGAGACGGCGGATTCGGGTTCGAACCGATCTAAAACATTTTCGCTTTTCTCTTTCAACCTTTTTTACTGGGTTCCTCGACCTGGTGCTTCTTTTTCAAACACCCCGGTCGATTGCTCCTCTCATTTCATGCGCTCTCGGTTCACCGCTCCGTGTCGCCTGCTCACAGCATGCTTAGAAGTTCCTTTACGGTTAATTTTAACTTTTGAAATTCCATCGTGTAAGTTCGTATGTTCAATTACTACCTTAATTAACCATCAGAAGATTTGTTGCATCAATTTCCTCTTCGCTCTCCTCCGCTACCTCATCCTTTCTAGCATCTACTACATGCTCAACCCTAGTTTTGAGCTTCAACTTCTTCTTAGGCTCCCCCTTAGTAGGAACCTCTACCTTATTCTACTTAGTTAGGCTAGCTTTCTTCTTAGTTTTCTTGGCTACTATAATAACTATAGCCTTAGCTTTGATCAAATGCTCCCTAATGGAGATCTCATCCTCAGTCTCCAACTCAGCTTCTTCTTCCTCGTCAATTTTGGAGTCCATATCCTCCTTTAACACATCTTCCGGTACAATGGTTAGTAAGACCTTAACCTTCTAAGACTTAACATTCTAGATTTTTGTATATCTAAAAAAGAGCGTTAAATATTAGAGGGCTGTGAAATGCCTTAGATAGAAAATCTTTCTTATGGCAAGATACAATCTCCCCTTGCTTGCTCATATCCTTCTACATTTATCTTCAACGCCTTCACAATCGTTGTGATAAGATAACCATAGTGGAACATGGTTATAACTTTGGTGAGATGGTGTAAGATCAACACCATCCAGTTCAATTACTTTCCCATCACCATGTGGTAGATTATACATCACTCATCTTTGGTGCAACTTGATAACGAACCCATATTAGGTAGCAAATATTTAACCAACAGCTCATTTCAAGCTTTATCTCTCCATGACATCTCAAATGCCTTGATTTCCCCAGCTCCATAATCAATGAGAAACTCCCACTATTCTAGAATATCTACCATCTATACATCACCATTTTTCTTTAGCTTAGTTCCCTTAGTGTACATCCTTAAGATTCTTCTAATCAATTTCACATACACCAAATAAGACTTTCCTCCAATTTTTACCGATAGTATATCCTTGAATCCCTCAATAGAATATACGATGGTGTAGAAACCCTTTATTATATCTTTTGTTGGTCCTTATAGCTTATGGAATTGGTTAAAGGGGGTGAATGCTGATTAACTTGTTCTTTTTAAGATTTAAAAAATCTTAGCCAAGTTGTGTTAATGTATGCTGAGTATATAATGTTATGCACAAAATGTTGGATAAAACTTCACAAACCACTCAGCTTGAGCTGACTTTGGTTTTGAAACAAGTTGTGCTGAGTAGATTCTTACTCAGCTCATGTTGATTTTATATGCAAAAATAAACATAGAGAGAAATATGCTAATGTATGAGTGAAGCTGACAAGAAAAAATATAGGTTAAGAGAATGATAACACCTAAGATTTACCTGGTTCGGCCCCTAGCCTACTTCAATCCCTGAATTATATTCGGAGCTTAAATCCACTAGTGTTCACTCCTTTAAACATGCTGAGAAGCCTTTGACAACAGTAAGATTATAAGCGAGAGCCTTCCAAGCTATACTACCTCTCAAATAATTTGAGTACCCTTCTTAAATTGCTATCACTCAATTTTAAAAAAATATAGCTGAAATAAGAAACTCAACTTATAAAATGTTAGTTCCTTTACAATAGATGACTTAGCATAATCTAAGCCTCTTAAATTTCTCTCTATACAAACTGATTAGAATGCAGTGTTTAGTTGAGATTTTCTCGATTAGAATTTCGAAGGCTGTGATTGCTTGAATTGAGTTTCAACTCTTTAGAAATTTAGGTGATTCACTAAATTGTAATCGACTACTTCTACCTTTATTTATAGTTGAAAGCTTTGGGAAGCAGCCATTGCAACTTTTTATCTTGACTTTGGGTTGAAAAACTTTTCTCTTCACTACTTCAAATTTCATCCTGTTTGAGACAATTTTGAAGCCATTTAGAGATAAGATTTTGAACATTGAGGCTTGATATTAATATGTTTATTAATTTCTCTTCAAGGTATCTTATCATCAAACAAATCTTCTAAGAGATGGCGTGCAAGATACAACATGGAGGATTTTGATTGAATCCTATAGCAAACATAATAGTGGCACGACGATGTTGTAAGAAGGTACAATGTTAGATAGTTTTTTTAACTTGGACTTTTGTGAATACACGCCAACATTCTGTACTGACACCTTTTCATTGTGAGGACCACTTGAAAATTCTCTTTTTCAATGTCAAATCCTTTATGAAAACTAAAACGCATCAAACAAGAATATTCTATTTTTCGAAGAATATTTAAAGGTAACAACATAATGTTTTTACTCAGCATCGCATAAAGTACTTAGCTTGTGTTGAGATATTTTGGTTCTTTTTGCCTCATTAGAGCAAGGTTTTGGATGTCAGTGGACATCATTATAAAAGGTAAGTGGTGAAGCATGGATCATTGCCCTTCACGGGCGGGTATTTAAGGTGAGTAGTAAGGTTTTTGAGGGAAGTTTACCCCCCATGTGGGCTTAGGTTAGGACATCAACTGGTGTGAGCATGGGATTTTGTACCAGCTCGCGCGTTCAATGATGACAGCTTTTCGAGATATTTATCCTAGAATCACACGATTTTCAACCGTCCGATGATCTTCATATGGGAGTCTTCCTTGTCTCTGAATTTAAAAGGACTTTAATTCAGAAAATTAACAAAAAAATATAAAAATACACAAAAAAATTTGAAAACGTAACCGGAAGCCGGATCTGGAGCCCACCTCTCCTATACTTAGTGAGGCACGACTCGGCAAGGGCCTGGTGAGGCTCGCCATGTCTTGGAGAGGCTCGCCAAGTGTCTAGCGACGCTCGCCAGGTAGTCTCGTGAACATGCCAGACTTTCTGGCGAGTTTGCCAGGCCTCCTAGCGAGGCTTCCTCGCCAGGCTTTTTGCCGGGGCCTCGCCAGACGTTCTTCCTATTTTGGATTTTTCAGGACTGTTTTCTACAAATTGTCAGACCTTTTTGGATTGAGGGGGGCTCGAAAATTCAAAGAAAAAATCCTCTCTGTCAGATAAAAAAAATACAAACAATATCTCTTACTTTCTTCTATTTTTTTCGAATCTAAAACACTTTTGGATCCCAAATCTCTTCATCTTTTAATCAATTTTCTTCATCTTTTCTTCTAAAATCCTCAGATATTCTCGGGTCTAAAACAAATTTAGAACCTGAGTCTTATTATCTTTTGGATAAATAAACACTTTATTTTCCAACCAAACAATTATTTTTTCACATTAAACTACAAGAACGAACGAGGAACACTCCCGGGGATCGAACGGATACGCCGAAGTGGATTCATACCGTAAGGGTAAGCCTCTGAGTTCCTAGATCTGCGAATTTCATGCTTTCATCTGCTTTCCTCTTTTTCTGATTTTATTTGTGGACCTAGGAATATTTTTATTCTTTTTATGTAAATAATGTTGTAATATCTCCTTCATCTTTATTTCTTTCTTTATTTTTTATTTTTATGTTAGAATACCACAAAGAAGGGAATTAAAATTATTCCTGGATAACAGACCTCACCTTATGCCATGTGATCATTTTCACTAATAAAATTGATCAACATACATGTAAATAAAAATGAACCAATTTTTTATTTAAATTAACAACTTTTAAATTGTCGATGTTTTAATTAGGCCACACGGGCCTCGCTAAAATCAAATCTAACATATGTGCCATAGTTCGTGCTAACCTTTGTGGATGCAGGTTAGATATATGCTTAGGATTTATTTTCCTTCGGGTACTGCATATATTTTTATGGAAAATGTAATTAATAAGTTAGCGGGCGGTTGCATCCCCCGATTTTTGGAAGCCTTGTAATTTTTATTTTCCGCATTTATTTCCTGCATTTATTTACTGCTTTGTGGATGATTTATTATTTCGAATTGTGGATGGATTTACTGCTTTTTTAATACATGAATCATGCATGTAAACTCGAAAAATAACCTAAGCGCTAATATGCGTAACTAAGAAAATACGATTTTCTGTAGATGTAATATAATGTGATCGCTTAAGAAATAAGCAACTTATCCCGGACCTGAATCTCTGTGTCTTGGTGGGCTGCCCCCCGGACGTTAAGCCTCAGAGGACTCTAATTCCTAGAAAGAGCTAATCCAGGTGGCGACTCCACACTAAGGATGGCGGATTCGGGTTTGAACCGATCTAAAATGTTTTTACTTTTCTCCTTTTTTACAGGGTCCTCGACCCGATGCACCTTTTTCAAACACCCCGGTGGACCACGCTTATGAAATCGTGCGCTCTCAGCCTACCACTCCGTGTTGTCCGCTCACAACTGAGATATCCTTTAATATGGTTTGTGTTCATGTTTTCCTCGTGTAGGCTTTTGGTATGTATAATTGCCCAAAAATGGCTACGAATCGGATGTCATATGGGCATCGTGCAAAGGGTAGGTTTGTCTTTGGAGTCGAACATCAAATGGATGTCACGTTGAAAAATGGGTAAGTGATGCTACATGATTCTACTTGGTTTCATGCTATCCTAGGGTGACACGATCTCGAGTGTCATCTATATCCTAAATGTGATGAGAACAATTATAGTTTTGCAATACTTTAATGAGTGTGTGCATTCCAGTGTCTGCATTAAGATTTGGGGTCAGCATGGAACATTTGTATAATGCATGATGAATCCAAAAAATGATAAACACATAGCACATAATATCCAACTTCCAACACGTAGGGTTTAAGTTGAAAATATAAAGGTATCGGGTCAGGGACCTGGAAGGTTTGAAAGAGAAGGTGAAAACATTTTTAGATCGATCAAACCTGAATCCACCATCTCTTAGTGTAGAGTCACCACCTGGATTAGCTCTTTCCAGGAATTAGAGTCTTGTGAGGCTTAAAGTCTAAGGGATGGCCCACTAAGACACAGAGATTCGGGTTCGGGATAAGTTGCTTATTTCTTATTAGATCACATTATATTACATCTATAGAAAATCGTATTTCTTAATTGTGAATATTCGCACTTATGTCATTTTTCAAGTTATTATGCATGATTCAAGTATATTTGAAAGCGATAAATCCATCCATAAAGTAGTAAATAAATGCGGAAAGTAAAGATTAAAAATTACAAAACCTCGGGGGATGCAACCACCAGCCTAATCTATTAATTACATTTCTCAAAAAATAATTGAAATTGCGATACCCGAAGGAAAATTAAAAACCTAAACATACATCTAATCCTGCATTAACATAAGGTTAGCATAAGGTATATTACAACACATTGCATGTTTGCTCAATTTTGGCTTTAGCGAGGCCCGTGTGGCCTATTGAAAAATCACGGTAATGGATTTTTCATTTGAAATAAAATAATTCATTTTATTAACACATTGGTTGCTCGTTTTAATTAATGAAATTGCTCGCATGGTAAAATAGTGGGGGCTGTTATCCGGGAATATATTTTTATTCCCTTCGTGGGGGTATTCTATCATATATCTCCATTAGTAATGAAATTACAGATGAAGAAAGAAAATTACAACATTTAGAATAAAATACAATAAAAGAAGTCCTAGGTTCGCAAATAAAATTAGAAGAAGAAATAGTAGGCAATGAGCATGGAATCAACAGTTTTAGGAACTCAGAGGCTTACCCTTACGGAACGAATCCACTTCGACAATATCAGTTCGACCTTAGAAAGTAGTCCTCATCATCATTTAGTTTTTTCGGTTGAAAACTTGGTGTAAATCTCGAAAATACTTGTTTAATTCCCGAAATTGGTTGCAGTTCTAAAAGCTATATTTTTCTTTGAAAATTTTCGATCCCGATTACCGAAAATTCCCCAAATATTTATAGGGAAAATCTCGAAATTCCAAAAAGGCAGTAAATTCTAGGGAGGCTCACCAGAAATTCTGGTGGGCCTCGCCAGAATTTGGCGAGGCTTGCTAGAATTTCTGGTGAGTCTGCATCACCAGACTTCTGGCGATGCAGATCCCCGATTCTGGTTTTTGCGATTTTTCGTATTTTTTGTATTTTCCGTGTATTTTTATATTTTTTGTATTTTTAATTAATTTTTTGAACAAAAGTAAATTAATTAATTTTATTAAAAGTCATTTTAAATTTAGAGACAAGGAACACTCCCATTTGAAGGCGTCTGGATAATCGAGAATTATGTGATTTAAGGATAAAATCCCGAAAAAGCTATCATCATCAAACTCGTGAGCTGGTACAAAATCCCATGCTCTCAGCTACCCCTTGTGTGATCGCTGCTGGTTAAATAGCTAGTATGATCACATGAAAAGAGCGAAGGGATCGAGAAAATACTTGACCGGTGCGGTTGGTGACTTCTTTATCCTCGATCGGTGATGACATGGGCCTTCCTTTCGAGCGCCGTGCTTTAATTGGGTCATCCATTTCTTTCTTCGAAGTCCCTTGATGTTTAGTGCTCCTTGTGGGTGGGTCTGGTGTTTTCATTACGTGCCCCTTTTGGGCTGACCTCCAGTTGGCTTTGCTTGTTGGAATTGCCAGAGTAGGTTGCCTGAAAAGCGAACCGAATTAGATTCCCTTTTATTTCTTCGATTTCATTTCCCTAGTAGGAAATTGAGTTGATTCCTATGACAAATCAGAGAAAATATAATGTTAATACATTTTATATTGAATGTTTTAATTATTTGATTGAGTTTATGCGAAGCATAAATTTTTGCCCCTTCAATCAAAATATTAAAACATCGAGAAATAAATTTAATGAGTTAGGGAGATATTGGGGATGTCTCGTGCATTGCTCTGTTGTGTTAGGAGGCTTTTATTGGAGAATATAAATAGGTGGGGCCCACTTATTTTCTTTATAAATATAACTCTTCTCTCCTTATTTTCTCACTTCTCATTTTTACTCTCTCTCTCTAAACACTTTCTCTCCTCCTCTCTAGAAAAGATGTTGTCGAAAGTCACTAGCAGGCAGCTCTGGTTCCCCTCCAGTCTTAGTCCTCAGCCTACTGATCAGGCTGGCATTTTCTCTGTCGATATTGATATCACATACGACTTGAGTACGAGGGACACCATGCTGGGGTTCACTCCTACCACTCCTATAGAGCCATTAAATCCTGATTTTTTGGCCTAGCTCCATCTTTCTAGGATCGAGGTATTTATTAAAAAAAATTATTTCTTTTTAGATTTATTCACCTTTATGTTGTTTAGGGAGTAGAATTGAACTGAAACTTGAACCATATCGCGGGATTTTAGTTTTGAAAAGTACAAAAATTAGAAAAAAAATGAATTAGGGTTCACCAGGATTTTCCAGCGATGCCCCTCGGGGTCTCCGCAGTTGTTATTTTCACTTTTTTTGGTATATTTTATCTTTAATTTCGAAACGTGTCTTATTTGATTTTACTTGTAGTCCCGTACACTTCGACACATGGGCGGGTACTCTACCATCTAGACCTGGTGGCGTCATGCCTCTTCTCAATTGGAGCTTATCCAGGCCATATAGGTCATCGGGTTTAGTGACCTGGCCTGGTCTTTGCGGCCCATGTTATTGCCATATGCGACATCTATCGCATTGGCGCAGAGTTGGTGCGACATCTCCCACACTTTTCATCTTCCAATCAGGGAGGTTACCATCACCCTGTCTGACATAGTAGCGATCATCGATCAATCTTGGACCGGGACTGCGATTCATTTTGATGCCTTCTTGGAGCGATTCTTCAAGGCTCCTATTGCCTGTCATCACATCAGAGATTTGTTCGGTATTGACCCGAGAGGCCAAGCATTGCGTTATAGCATGCTAGTCGAGTATTGGAATGGTCGACGATCTATTTTGAAAATCGAGGTTCCATTATACATCCGATCCTTCTTGATCACCTTATTGAGTGTGACCTTCTTCCCGATCTCGAATAGTGAGATCAACTACTGGCTGATCGAACCCTTGGCTGATTTGGACAGTGTTAGTGGCCTTAACTAGCCCCGGGCAATCTTAGCCTAGACATATTTTTCTCTTGATATGGTCAAGCGGGCTCACTTGAGGTCGTTGCGATGTTGCTCAATTGTTCTCCAGGTAGTGTTAGATCATTTTACGATTTGTGAATATCGGTTATTTTTATTAACCTTAACTGACTTTTTGTTCTTGCAGGCATGGGCTTTCTTCTATGATTTCCTTCCTGCCCCACGGTTCGCCGAGGTTCTTGATGATACCTCTTGTATGGCCCGCATTTGTTTGGCTTTCAAGGTAGATATCTTAGACTCTGTGGGTTATTATTGGTATCTCGGGGTTCTAACACTCGACCAAGTAAGGATCCTTGTTTTGGTAGATAGGACTACATTCATCTTTTACCCAAAATTTACCCTTTTTTTACTTCGCTATTTCTTTTTAGGTGGACAGCAACCCCTGGAGGGGGCTCCCTAGCTATCAT
Source organism: Euphorbia schlechtendalii (assembly GCA_949673415.1). Lineage (NCBI taxonomy): Eukaryota > Viridiplantae > Streptophyta > Magnoliopsida > Malpighiales > Euphorbiaceae > Euphorbia > Euphorbia schlechtendalii. The sequence continues at coordinate 11,384 of CATIWQ010028196.1, forward strand.
ATGGCGAAGGAGATTAGGAGGGAAGTGGATCGTTGTTACTTTATTTTGGAGGGACCCAAGACCTGCGAGTGGTACCTAGGTGAGCATATCTAGTTCTGGCGGACTATGCTAGTTTCAGAGAGACCCATTCCTCCTACACCTCCCATCGGACTGTTCTAGGCGCACTTAGTGATCACCGATCTCGAGGAGAGGCAGCTATTCTTCGAGGAGTATGGTGTGATGTTTTCTAGCTGGCGCAGCAATTACGAGGCATTCATTCAGGAGAGGCTGCTCCCACTTCATCAACCGACCCAACACAAGGCAATGCGACCTCCTACATGGTCCGTGAGTTAGGGAGTTGACGAATCTAGTGTGGGTGCCAATGGTACTAGCGTAGGCTATCAGGTATGAGAGTTTTGTTAATTATCTTGTTTATATTGACTTTGTTTCTAATCGTTTATCTATCCCTGCAGGAGGCTGCTCGGAAGAGGGCACGTATTCCCGATTTGAATGCTTCAGCCGAGGATGCGAGCACATCTTCTTCCGATGTTATCAAGGGAATGTTCGTGATTCCTCTCAACTCATGTTTTTGTTTGATGGGTTTTATGGGGACCGAGCGACAGGTGCCTCTCCCGCTGAGTTACCACACATTAACCTATGATCCTTTTGACGCTATTAACGTGAGTCTTTGATTAAAAATCTTGTCTTCAACCGTAGTGTAGCGGTTTCAAGGTGTTTAACGTTTGTTTATTCTTTTTGCAAGTTACACTTGAGAAGATGGATTGAGTGGCCAGACATTCCCTTTCATTGAGGGATATGATGTATCTTCAAGATGGAGTCACATGTGTATGTTCCTTTTCTTGACCTGTTTTATACTTAACTTTGCATGAAATGTTATGTTTTTAGCTATAAGGATATGATTTTCATTGTATGTTTCTATGATTGTAGGCGATGGTGGTGAGGGGTGATGAGTACGAGCAGCGCTACCAGGAGCTCAACGATCATTTCTAAGCTTTGGATATTCGTCACCATGACTTGGATTCCCGTTATCGCGGCTTAGATGCTAGTCACCAATAGTTGGGTGCTCGCTACCAGAGTTTAGAAGCCCGCTATCAGATTCTAGAGGCCTAGCATCAGGAGTTGTTGCGATAGAATGCAGCAACTGATTGGGCTCTAGCAGATGAGCGAGCTGCTACCTGGAGTTTTGCCCAATCTCTTGAGTTTGACCTTGGCGCTCTACCTGATGAGCCAGACACTAGGCCATTACTTACTCCTGATTGGGATGCTAGCTTTCTCCACGCTCCACAGCCTCCTCCTACATCAGGTCCGGTCGATGGTGCTTCTGGGAGCTATGTCCTGAGGATTTTTAAATATCTACTACAGCGCCCCGAGATTCGATGGGTAGAGATGATGTATAGGCGACGCTTACTTAGGAGTTCTTCAATATTTTACTTCCAAGCCTATGAACTTGACCTTCATTCTTGCTACCCTGAAGTTCAGGGACCCTGCTACCAATGTCTTTCGTTTTGCAAACTTCGAAATTTATCCCATGGTCGAGGAAAATCACACTATCCTAGGGCTTCCCTTTCCGAAGGACCCGACCTTATTATTCCCGTGGAGGCTATCTTTTAAATTCCCTTCCTTTTAGTTTAGGGGCAAGGACAAGCTATGAGGCTTATGGAATTTAGAGTCTAGTAGGCGCTTTCTATCAGCTCCTCCTAACGTTGGAGGTTTTCGAGTCGATGCTATTCTTAGCTAGTGCGAGACTACGCCCAGCTCTCATCTGGCGTGGCCCTCTATGGTGGCCCTACTTCTTCTGGCGGAGTTTGTTTGTTGGGTTGGAGCGGTTGCCCCATTCGCTTGCTGTTTATCATTGATTCGCTTTCTACAGGTCTATCTCCCTCGGCATTGTCTCTAGCAGAGAGCTTGGTTCACCTGGATGCTGCTTCAGTGAACCTAGTCTAAGTGGGTGACCACTTTGCCTTGCTTGAGGTAAATTTCCTTTTTGTCCCTTTTCTTGGTGATTTTTGCTACTTATTTCAACAAGATTCTAGTAGGTGTGGTTGTTGGAGAAGCTTCGCTTAACTGCCGATCCTCGCTTGGGGGAAGGCTCGGCACCTTCCTTCGCATTATGGTCCTAGGGATTTTGTTAGGAAGGACCATCGCTCATTGAGTGAAGAGGCTTAGATTGAGATTTTGGGACCCTATCGAGCTTCCGAAGTCTGTTGGCTTAGCCCTTGATTGGAGATTTCATTTGTGGCTACAAACGTTAATGATTCTCACGTACTACTGATGGGGTTATGGTATCACCTCCTATTCTCCTTCCCGCCTGTGTAGGCAGTATAGACATCAGCAATGAGTTCCCCGACTTCTATGCTCGACTCGTTTCCATGATTTTAGTCCTCACACACCCGATGTTATACGAGGGCTTTAGGTGAGCGCTATAGTTGTCACGCTAGATTACAACGCCCCCAAGACCACTGACACCGAGGAGTTCTATCATGGGTGGCTAGGCGAGATCAAGAGTCTTCCAGATGTTGATCAGCATCTTAGGGTATCCCGCGAGTGGGAGAGGGATGAAGATGGTTTGGACCCCCTTCCACACACTTCCAAGAAGCGTGCTCGGTGGAGTGATTAGCACCCTTAGATATATGTCTATTTGCCACAATATTTGACATTTATTTTCTAAACCTTGTGTTTGGTTTGTTTTTGAATTTTTTTTTGACATTATGAAATTTTATTGAAATTTACTTTGTTTACTTGCGATATTCTGTATGCACATGTCCACATAACATAAACATAAATATTTGCAAACATAACACATTTCATTAAAGGACTTTAAAAAGGGTACAAGTTTTCTAACGATTTGATCTTGCCACCAGCTAATCTAGAACAGGTTTTCTAACTCACGATCCCTCCATTCCTCATAGTGCCCTAATTTTTACCTGAGCCGCCTTTTGTGGGTTATCAACTCAGCGGACATCTTATTATTTTTCTATAAAGAACGGTCTTAATTTTTTCCCAGCTAGCCAAATGCCAACTGTCAGACATTTTTTCTCTTTTTTTATGTGTACTGCTTTTCTAATTCATTTCTTTTATCTTTAGACGTGTTAGCGCTTGAGCTTATCTTGATTAATTGGGTTGACTAATTCATTCCTGTCCATGTTTATGATCTTTAGACGTGGTAGCGCTTTAACTTCCATTTCAATTGGTAGAACTGCTTCCATTCCATACGCCAACGAGAAATGGGTTTGATCAGTGGGAGTTTTGACACTGGTTCTGTATTCCCATACTATAAACGGTAACTTGTCAGCCCAATCCCTGTAGGTGATAACCATTTTGCTCAAAATTTTCTTGATCGATTTGTTGGATGCCTCTACAACCCCATTAGCTTGTGGTTTATATGGTGATGATCGATGGTGTTCGATCTTGTATTTTTCCATTAGGTCTGATGTAGCTCCTTGGAATTGAACCCCATTATCTGATACAATATGATGTGGGATTCCATATCGGGGCAAAGATATGCTTTTCTATGAACTTAACCATCTTCTTAGCGGTGATATTAGTATAAGATTCGGCCTCTACCCATTTTGAAAAGTAGTCGACTGCTACTACGATGAAGCGATGTCCATTAGTTGAGCTCGACCGAATCTCGCCGATGATGTCGATGCCCCACGTTGAGAATAGCCAAGGAGTGGATAAGCTATGGAGCTCAGATGGAGGTAGATGAATGATATCCCCGTAAATCTAACACTCATGGCATTTTCGCACTTCACCTGTGTAGTCTGAGACCATTGTTGTCTAGTAATACTCTTGGTGTTGTATTTTCTTAGCAAGTGCCATTCCGTTCATGTGTGGCCCACAGTCTCCCGCATGCATTCACCTTATGGTCAACAATGCCTCTTGTTCAGTCAGACATCTCAATAATAGCCCTTCTGGTGTTTTTTTAAACATATCCCCATCTACTAATCAAAATTGCACCACCAACCATCGTAATGAAGTTCTCTTCGAGTCGGTTGCGCTTTCTGGGTATTTCCTGATTTGCAAAAATTTGACAATGTCGAAGAACCAACTACCAGTTGCATGCTCATCCTCTGACTCCATTAGATGACAGTAGAAGGGGTTCTTTGGTTGTTTGTACTACAACTAGCTTAATTGATTGAGTCTGGGTTCCTCCCACATTGATGCTAGTTTAACAAGTGCATCTGTCATTTGTTTTTCATCCCTTGGTACTTGTTTAAATATGCACCATGAAAATTTTTGTGAGGCCATCCATACTACCTCCGCGTAAGGGTGAAGTGACTCTTCTCTTATCTTCCAATCACTAGTGACACGTCTTATAACTTGAGCTGAGTCCTCAACTACCAACACTTCCTTTGCTCTCACCTTCCGAATTGCCTCTAACCCAAACAAAAAAGTCTCGTATTCACCACCATTGTTTGTTACTAGGAACTCCAATCGTTTAGAAAGAGGTATGACTTCGTTTTGCAAGTTTATCAAGACAACACTTAGGCCAGCTCCATTTTTGTTCATCGCATCATCGAAGAACATTTTCCACTTTGTACGAGCATTCTCTACCAATGCTAGTTGTTCATCTAGGAATTCTAGGTTTTCAATGTAATCAGAGTCCAAGGGTTGATTGGCCAAAAATTCGGTGACTGGTTCCTCCCTTAATGACTTTCTTGATCACATATTCAATGTCGAATTCAGATAATAGGAATAACCATCTTGAGATTTTTCCAGCTAGTGTTGGTGATTGGCATAAGTACTTCATTGGGTTGATCTTAGCAACAGCTTTTATTTGATAAGATTGGAAGTAGAGGTGTAGCTTCTTCGTTAACTAGACCATTGTGGTACAGATTTTCTCTACTAGAGTGTAGCGGGAATCATATTCGAGCAGTTTCTTACTCAGGTAATAGACTATGTGCTCACTCCGATCTTCTTGTTCTTGCACTAGCATCGCTCTGACCGATGATTCCTCAATCGCTAGGTATAGGATCAGGGGTTTACCAGATTCTGGTGGGTGGAGGATGGGTGGGCTTAACAAGTATTGTTTGATTTTGAAAAACGCTACCTGACATTGGTTGTTCCAAACTACTAGTTGGTCTTTTCATAATAATTTGAAAATCGGTTCGCAGATGGTGATGAGTCTGGTGATGAATCTTCTTACGTACTGTAGGGATCCTAGAAATGATCAGACTTCTTTCTCTATTTTTGGCTAGGACATTTCCCTGATGGCTATGCTTTTACTAGGATCCATTTCAATTCCTTTTTGGCTAACTATGTACCCCAGAAGTTTCCCTGAAGTTACCCCAAATATGCAATTTTTCAGGTTCAAGCGTAGATTGTACTTTTCAATCCTGGTGAGGAATTTGTCTAAGATAACTGCATGTCCTTCTCTGGTGTTGGATTTGACGAGAATGTCATTAATATAGACTTCCACTTCCTTATGGATCATGTCATGAAGTAGGGTTGTCACAGCCCGCTCATATGTTGCTCTAGCGTTTTTCAAACCAAATGGCATTACCTTGTAGCAATATACACCCCATTCCGTGATGAAAGCTATTTTTACTTTATCCATTATAGCCATCAATATCTGATTATACCCTGAAAAACCATCCATGAAGGAATACATAGCTGCCCTTACTACGTTCTTGACCAGAACATCTATGTGGGGTAGGGGGAAATCGTCCGTTGGGGAGGTTTTATTCAGGTCCTTGAAATCTACGCAAACTCTGACCTTGCCATCCTTCTTTGCCACTGCGACGATGTTGGCTAGCTATGTCAGGTACGCAACCACTTCCAAGAACTTAACTTCAATTTGCTTTGCCAGTTCAGCCTTGACCTTCTCTGCCCATTCAGGCCTTAAATGATACAGTTTCTATTTTACAAGTTTGATTCGAGGGTCAATTGGGATATGGTGCTCCGTGATCTATCTGTCCACTTCGGGCATGTCTTCATATGACTAGGAAAACGCTACCACGTGATGTTTAAGTACATTTGTGATCTCTCTCTTTTCTTCGGGATTCAAATCATTGGAAATTATTTGGTGACTCATTTGTAACCAAGTTAATTTCGTTTAATGATGTGTTATTAATGTTAAAAACATTATACGTATGATCATATAAATGCGTGGTGCCATTAGGCAGAACATCAAACAAGTAAGCAAAATTATCAAAAACATTAGAAATGTTCAAGATTACATCATCATTATTATCATCCTCCACATGCGGAGGGCCTTCATCTGCATCAGCAAGTGTGTCAGGAGTTGGTTCAGCTTCAAGGGTGGCCTGTGCCAGCTTTTTCATGAGGAGTCTGACGGTGCCTGATAGATTCCGATCTTTCGTGTCACCTTTCTTCTTCATCAGTTCGTTGAAGGCCTTTGTGAATGTTGCTACCGCATCTTCTAGTACTCTACCTCTCTCAGGTTTTGTTGATTCATCCTTGGTTGGGGTCACCTCCATGGCCAGTATTGGTTCTTCAAGTACAGGCTCTTCCGGGTGTTCAATCAACTTACCAGTTGTGAAGTTAAAAACATCATTAAAGATCTCAAGCCCTTTGACTTCTTCCCCATTCAGGATTGACGGTTCTGGCTCCCCCATATATGCCTTACTACCTTCAATCTCACAGATGCTAACCTTGTTGCAGAATAAGGGTCTCCTGTGCTTGTACATTTTCCTGTTTAGGGCGAATCCCAAACCTAACCCAAGCGTAACCAGAATGGGGTCAATGGCTATGATGATCCCCTGATGGTGTTTTCCCAGACCTCTTCACGGGATGAAACCCTATTTCTTCATCTGAGCTTTTAGACTTCCGGGGAAAAAATGATACCCCTTTGGAGCCCTACACTCCTTTTACTTTCCTTCAATGGCCATTGCCACCCTTAACCCTTGTGTTGCTCTCTCCTCAAATGTGGCTGTCGCCATTACCGATTCCTCATCCGCGTCAATTATTATTGGCCTCCCATTGTTGATAAGTTTATCTTTTGGTGTAGAGTAGAAGGGACCACTCCTGTTGCATGGATCCATGGCCTACACAAGAGCAACAAGTAAGTTACTGGGATATCTAGTATAATGAACTTTACATTGGAGATCACTCCCCCTGCAGTGACCTCTGCTTCGAAACTACCCACTACCCCTCTCTTTGAATCATCATAGGCTCGAATCACCGTGTCTGACTTTGTCAACATATCCTCCCTTAGCCCTAAAAGAGGAAGGACCTTGAGTGGACATAAATTAAGGGCCAACCCATCATTGACCATCACACATGGTTTTTCCCAATAAAAAATTCGAACCTTGATAAATAGGGCCCTATTTTTCAACCCTAATTCTCATGGAAATTCAGATTGATCAAAGGTTATGAATGGTATTTGATAGGTTCCTTCCCTAATGGCGGCGCATATCTCAATTACAGAGGTTATAGGTGTAGCGGGCATTTCCATCAACCTCTTGACCAAGCCCATCCTATGTTTTTGGGATATCTCAAGCAGCCTCCATATACTGTACTTTGCTTGAGTCCCCTTCAGTTGGTTCACTAAGGGGTCTACATCCAGTATGTCATCATCCACCTTCAGGTTAGAGGTGGCTTAGGTTGTTCCCTCATGATTTCCTCAAGCATGGAGTCATTAAGTTGTACCACCTCTTCCCTTCGGAAAACCCCGACCACTCCGGGTAACTCTTAACACTCCATCCTCTATCACCCTTGTTTCTGTAGAATTCACCCAGGGGTAGTGATCATATCCATCTTTGGGTTGGTTATGTTGTTCCTTCAATTTGTATGAATCCAAGTTAATGGGCTTCTTCCCATTCCAGATGGTCTACCCTTCAACCAAGGTCCCTTCTTCCGCCTTCCTTTTCCTCCTTAATTTAAGGACATATCCATCAAGGTCGATGGGCAACCTTACTAGCGTCTTCCTAGATTTCGCTTCTACTACGTCTCCTCAGGATTTAGCCCTCTCTATGGAGAACACCTCTGTTAGTGGACCCTCTTCCATGCCTTCCCCTTCATCGATCACTGTAATTACTCCTAGGTTGGATCGAGATAGCATTGCTAGTACAGAATTGGGGGGTATCCCTAACCCTATCGCAAGAACATTACGATGTCTGATGGTTATTTCCCCATCAAGATGATGAGCATAATATAATAGCTCATCAAAATCGAGGATTGTCAACCTCGATAGGTGGTAGTGGTACCAGTCTCGGGATCCCTCTATCATCAACTGTACCCCTACAAGTTCAATTGGTCTTGCAGATATCACCACATAAATAAACATCAACTACTTTATATAGCTGGTGAGTGACTCCCCCTCCCTCTGTTTGCAAGCGAGCAGATCTTGCATGCTTTGCTTTGGTGGCTCTAGAAATGCAAATTCTATCTAGAACTGTACAACAATATAGTTCAAAGTACTCTTTTGTGTGTTCAGATTGCATGTCATACCATTGGCTCGCCACCCCTGATAACGAGCATGGGAAAATGTGGCTCTCATATCCTGAGAAAGACCATGTGCTAGACACAAGGTATAAAATTTAGACAAATGGGATGATGGTGTGTCATTCCCATCTAAAACAGATATTCCAGCCAAATTGAAATCGGCCCTCGGGACTTCCTCTCTCTCTCTAGCTCCCTGATTACTCGAATGAGACTCGAGAATCTCTATTACATCATCTGAGTCCATCCCTGACTCGATTGCCATCACATACTAGTCTTCCCCACTGGTCGGTGCTTCTCCTAACAGATCCCCCCTATGTGAAGTGACGTAGGTTTCTGGCTGGTAAAGACCGACAATCCAACAAGGTTGACCTCAAATACTTTAATCTCACCTCCGCTCCCTTGGTGGCCCGATTCCTTCTCCAACATTCTCAACACATGCTCATGATCCCTTCCTCCTCCAACTAAAAGGAAAATATACGTCTAAATATGCCTAGGACACGCAGCGAAAATTAAAAATTTTCCTAACTCCCAAGATTCCTTAAGATGCATAATCAAAATAAAAGCATGTAGGTAATGTCAATTAAATATTTAGAATACAGTAATTCCTAACTTAGTTCTTAACTAAGTATAACAATTACTAACTTAGTTCATAAATTAAATCTAAGTAAAACTTAATTTAAAATTATAACTAAGCATGCAAAGTTCATAAAATAAATCTAGGCAAATCTTAATTTATAATATAACTAACTATGCATTATTCTAAATAAATAATACACAATTAAATAAAGAAGAAAAGGAAAACTTACCCGAAAGCCGATCTCCTTCCTCTTTACTCTAAGCCCACACTAGCATTGTAGCAAACACTAGTCAATCCTCGCTTGAATAATCTCTACAGTATCCACACGAGGACCACGAACAAAATTACCTCCTAGAGGTAGAACTCTCCAAAATTAAGTCGGTGCTAGCCAACCCAAAATCGGAACTAAAATTTATACTAGAGAAAATATTTTCAGTGTGAAAATATTTTCAAAATTTCTCAATCACGTAGATTGAAAAATAAATTTTTCTCCAAGAAAAATAATTGGAAAACAATAATTTTGCAAGTTAAAGAACTTGAAAATTTTTGCGTGAAAGAAAAGAGAAATGGAGGGGTTATTTATACAAAAAAAAAAAGAAAGGAACAAAACATAAACTAGCAATGTGGGACAAACAAAATCTCATTGCTAGGCGGGTTGACCCGTGGGTCAGACCAGACCCGCGGGTCAACCCACGAGTCATCTTTATAAGGCAGCAATGCTGCCTTGTAAATGACCAGCCCAGCGGTCTGGGCTTTTTGCCCAGCCGCTGGACTGGGCTTTTGCCCAACCCTTGTGGCTGGGCTGCTGATCAGCCTTTGGGCTGGGCCACTGCCCAGCCATTGGCTGGGCCGCAAGCCTGCACCGCGCGTGCTTTCCATGCCCCGCACGATGCATTCGAACCCCTTTTTTTTAATATTTAATTTAAATATTTTCAAAAAATATGTATTTATTAAATACTAAAAAGAAAACAACCCCTTTACATATATTAATATTTAAATTAAATAGTTTTCAAAAAACTATTTAATATATAAATACTAAATACCATTCTCTCTTTGTCCATATATCTTCCGATCTAATCGGACATGTAATTTTTCTAATTTAATACATTTTAGTTCAGACCCAGTCTGAGAATACATTAGCTTTGTTCATAGCTCCTCAAAGTGTGTGACCCGTAGGACCCCAGATACCAAGTCGCTAAAGATTCATTCAATTTGTTTTTCCGACTATGATAAACCGATTAATGTTGACTTTATACAAAGATAATAGTCCGTATCTTTAGACGATCATCGGAGGCCTCTAGCAAGGATTCATGATCCCCCGATGCCCAAGATTTCATTGCTTTATCAATCAAGTCCTGTTCAACAGTAGACTACTGTGCAATACACTCCTTCCATCAA
>CATIWQ010028221.1:0-18713 GCA_949673415.1 Euphorbia schlechtendalii
CCGTTCGATGATCTTCAAATGGGAGTCTTCCTCGTCTCTTAATTTAAAACATCCTAAGCCAAATCTTTAAGTTCTATGCATCTTTTTGCACCTTTTTCACTCTTTTTTCATAGAATTCCACTTTTGATCATTTTACTCCCACGATTTACTTAGTATCTATATTTGCATAAAAAACAACTACATACCACTTGAAATCTTTTAAATGAAGTATAAAAATGACTTAAACTATAGTGTTTAATGTGTAAAATTAATATGATAATAAGTGTAATTATACACTTATCAGCCTCGCTAAGACCGCGCGGGTCGAACGTCGTCTGCTCACAGTAGTGACTCTGCTGGGGATTATCTTTTTTATAAACTTAAAAGTTTGAAAGATTTTGGGTGAGTATTGAAAAGTTGTCAAATGAGTTAATTCACATTTAAAATATTGAACGAAAGCATATGCATTAGATGGCTTAGCCTTTAAGATTAGGGTGCCCTATTTACCGTGAAGCTTGCGAAAGTATCATTTGCGACCACATGGCGACCAAAGATACTTAGCGGGTGGATCACTTATTGCCATATTACATGTACCTCCCTTGTTTGCACCTATTTGGGAGAGGCTTGGAGTGTATCTTAGTGCAACAAGAACCTTCTACATTAATAGCCTATGACTGAACTCATATAAGGAAACCATAGACACTTCCCTTAGGTTTACCAAAACATATGCATCTCTTATGCAGGTTTGCTCCTTAATACCTTACGGTGTTAAGATGACCAAAGGTGATGTGTTGCCTAACCCTTATGCACGGGAGGTATAAGGTCGAAGGTGATTTGTTGAATATTATGTGCTATGTGTTCGTTTCATCACCACGTTTATTTCATGTAAAGCATCATGCTGACCCACAATTTGTTGTGCATACACGAATTATACATACACATGTCATTATCCTGCCACCGTCTACCTAGAGTTAGAAAGACACGATGAGATAGTGTCACCTAGGGTTAAGACCACCAATGGTGGAGATAGTGCTTACTAGGCACTCGAACCTCCGTCTGCTTAGAATCATTGACTTCTAAGCCTAGGGAATAACACACCATTCTACCCGAACTTGAACCTAGAACTAGAAGATGCGACAAGACAGTGTCACCTAGGGTTAGGACCACCCATGTTCAAGATAGTGCTTACTAAGCACTCAAACCTCTGTCCGCTTAGAATCATGAACTTCTAAGCTAGGGTATAACACACCATTCTACCCAAACTTGAGCCTAGAATTACAAGACGTGACATAACAGTGTCACCTAGGGTTAGGACCACCCATGGTTATGGTATTACCTACTTGGCACTCGAACCTCTGTCCGCTTGGAATCATGAAATCTAAGCAAAAGGGTATAACACACCGCTCTACCTGAACTCGAACCTAGAAGATGCGACAAGATAGCATCACCTAGGGTTAGGACCACCCATGGTCAAGATAGTGATTACTAAACACTCAAACCTCTATTCGCTTAGAATCATGGACTTCTAAGCTAGGGTATAACAAATCATTCTAAACGAACTTGAGCCTAGAATTAGAAGACGCGACATGATAGTTTCACCTAGGGTTAGGACCACCCATGGTTATGGTATTGCCTACATGGCACTCGAATCTCTATCTTCTTGGAATCATGAAATCTAAGCAAAAGGGTATGACACACCGTTCTACCCCAACTCGAACCTAGAATATGCGATAAGATAGCATCACCTAGGGTTAGGACCACCGTTATTATGATAGTGCTTGCTTGGCACTTGAACCTCTGTCCGTTTGGAGTCATGAGCCATCGGGTTTAACACATCATTTCACCCTAATATCACTTACCCAGATTTAGAAAGATGAAATGAGACAGTGTCACATAGGGGAGGATCACCCATGGTTATAGCAGTGCTCGCTCGACACTCAAACCTCTGTCGTAAACCATAGGGTATAACACACTATTTTACCCAAACTTGAATTTGTCAAGAGCAAATCATGGTGATTAGTTCTCAAAATCAAAAGCGCATCATCACTTGGATAATATGCGATCCCTTATCATTTTCGGTCTGTTTGTTCCAAGCGGATTGGCAAACACAAGTCATAACCTTAGCCTTTTACTCCACAGGTATTATGGTAATCAACTTGTTTATTCCAAGCGGATTGGTAAACACAAATCATAATCTCAGCCTTTTACCACACAGGTATTACGGTAATCAACCTGTTTATTCTAAATGGATTGGCAAACATAAGTCACACTTTAAACCAAGCCTATTACCACACGGGTATTACGGAAGTCAACCTATTTTGTTCCAAATGGATTGGAAAAACATGAGTTACACCTCAATTACCAGCCTTTTACCACATAGTTATTATGGCAATTAGCCTGTTTGTTCCAAATGGATTGACAAACATAAGTCCATTTTGAAATCAAGCCTATTACCACACGGGTAATACGAAAGTCAACCTGTTTTGTACCAGATGGATTGGCAAAACATGAGTTACTCCTCAATCACTAGCCTTTTACCACACAGGTATTATGGCAATCAACATGTTTATTCCAAATGGATTGGCAGACATAAAAAACATTTTGAAATCAAGCCTATTACCATATGGGTATTACGGAAGTCAACCTATTTTGTTCCAAATGGATTAGAAAAACATGAGTTATACCTCAACCACAAGCCTACTACCACACGAGTATTACGGCAATAGACCTGTTTGTTCTAACTTGGTTTGTAAACATAACCCTTTACATAATATAGATGTCACCGTAACCTCAAGCCCTCACCACACGGGTCAGGTCTTGTTATCATTTGAGTCATGTTTTATTACTAATAACTAACCCTGTTTGTTTCAAATGGATTGACAAACATGAATTTTATCGCATCATGAAATCTTAACCCGTTGTGATGCAGCCACGTCATATGCCTCTTGCACATCAACATCTAATATGTCAAACATGCATTTCATATCTAACGAAGCTGTTCGATTGTGTTTGCTTCAGTTAAGACTTGGAAGAGGCTGACTTCCTGCCTCATCCGGATTTCCCTCATTATGGCTTGCCTAGAGAACTTTCCATCAAAGGGTATTCCATACACTCATTCTAGCAAAGACTCGAATTCAGATTTGGGTTCGAGTTTAAGTTTAGATTTGTCATTCAAATTGGAGATCGATCTTTGGTTCAAGTCAAAGTTTCGGAATGACAGATCCTCGAAGTGGTTATTGGACAGACTAGTAGATTTCACACGAGGTGCCAATTGCCCAACAAATCCCATTAAACACCGGCTCAGAAATGGACAACGCTCTAAGCGCCATTCTCTACAGTGATCAATTTACTCAAGTGTTGCAGTGCCACCTTCGTCCACATCAGCCAAAGAACTGTACTTTAGATACTCACCTATCATCAGGTTACCTAGTTGGGAATCATACCACTACTTCCCAATTTGGCACAGGAACCTAACAACCCCAATACCACCATGACCAAAAGGGGTTAACGCTATCCCAAGAACCAAATCAATGTAGTCAAGGTCCATGACTATTTGGTCAGTTTCAGATAGGGTAGACTTTTGGGGGTAATGATCATTCAGGGTTGAAGCAAGCTAATACCTTCCGGGTTGCTCAGTCTCAAAAGTAATTTATTCAGGGCCAAGTTGGTCAACAGTTGGTCGATTCAGGTCCATTCCATTAGGGTTGGAATCACTCAACTTCATTTGCAAGAAAAGCTAGACTTTTATCTAGTTTCGTTCCACCACGTCCGAGCTTTGCCTCACAACCAGTGGTTCCTCAAAATCCGAGGGCCCCATCCTACTTCAACACAAGCTTGAACTTCATGGTCCAACCACTACAATATCCGATCATGACCCAAACACCATCTGCTCCCAACATTATGGTCACTCGTAGGGACACCATAGTCCACTAAGGGTAGTTTAACCTAAGGATCACATAGTTCGCTTCTCCCCATCTCAATTTTTAGCAAGGGACTGATGGGATAGTCCCCTAATATCTACCTCCCAACATAGTAGAATTATGGTAGCAGTTTTTGGCTACACATGCTAGCCAACTCTAGAATGTCCAGCTAAAACTACTACCATGTCCCTCCAATAGCACATAATAATGAGTGGCTTCCTGAAAACTTTGTAATGCCGAGATTAGAGAAGTATGAGGGAGAAGGAGATCGCCGATCACATTTGGTCAACTATCAGACTGTGATGAGAGCTATGAGGATCAATGACAAGATGCTGGCTAAGCTCTTTATTGTTACACTAGGAGGGCCAGCCAATGAATGGTATAACAATTTACCTTTGGAAATAGCTCATGACTAGAAGCACCTCTCAGAGTCCCTAATAGTGTAGTATGGCTTCAATTCTGAAATAAAAACTACCCATACAACATCTCGAGGCCATCAAGAAAAGACCCAAGTAATTGTTCAAACCCTACTACAACAGGTGGATGGTGACCCAAGTGCTACTCAAGGATAAGCTTAGTCTGTCTGAGATTATTGTAAAGCTATTGGCTGGGGCATTGCCAGTCTACCGACAGAGGCTCGAGACTGACACTTTCTCTTCTCATAATGGGGCTTTCGAGAAAGTTGAAAAGCTTGAGTGGATAGAATCCTTGGACACACCCATGAGCACTAATGTGAAAAGATGACAATTGGGAAAGAAGACCCACCGCATGTAGAGGATGAGGATGCTAATTATGTAATAATTAGTATTTTTAAACTCTTTTATGTTAACAAACTCTGTCAATGAGGCTTTTGAATCTTTGAATGCTTTAAACTTTTCTTGCTTGCTTGATATTCTTTCGAATGATATCACACATTCTTGTGAACATGAGCAAAATGTTTTTAGCATACATGACACATCATTGCATGAAATTAATTTGGGTATAAATGAATTTCCTATAATAATTTCAAATGATTTGACACTTGATGAAAAATGAAAGATATCATAAGTACTTAGACAATACGTGATAGCGTTTGCCTGGTCTTATGAAGATATTCCAGAGGTTGACAGAAAGATTGTCAAACATAAAATCTCCATTGACCATTAAGTTAGTCAAATAGAACATGACAAGATCGAGACAAAAGTGGGCTGAAAAAGTCAAGGTAACAAAGCAAATTGAAGCTAAGTTCCCCAAAGTAGTTAAACACCAGATAGTTTGGCCAACATGACGCCAGTGCCGAAGACACAAAGAAGGAGTCAAGCATTTCAATGTGTCATCGAATTCATCATGTGGCTCATCACCATTTGTGGGCTGATCATCACACTATTGAAGTAGTACAAATAGACAATGCAAGTTTGCGTTCGATGGAATCAAGCTATGTCTGACGTAGGTTTTGAAGCCTTCCATCCCCGACAAATCACTCATTCCCTATTTGGCTATTAAGAAATCAGGGAGAACAATTGATAAGGCAAATATCAAGAATCATCGCTCATCACCGTGTATACCTCAAGCCAACATAGCGGCAAGAGCGGCCAACAAAATAATAAAAAAATATTGAACAAAGGAGTTGCTAAAGTTATGGATATGAATCAACCAAGATAGGCTCAAACGCTATCACATTTAGGCGAAATAAATAAATCATGTAAAAAGCAGTATAATAAGTAATTAGCCTGTCAATTTGCACTTTGCTAGTTGAGCAAAAATTAGGGCATCTTTTCAAAATAGAAAAAGAGTAATCCGTTGAGTTAAAAACCCGAAAAGGGTGGCTCAGGAAAAACTTAGGACATCGAGAGAAAAGTAAATACATTGATTAGAAAACCTGAAAGGGCTAGTCAATGGTAGGAGTCAAATCATTTGAAACATTTATACCCCTGTTAAGTTCATCAATGAATTGTCATTCTTGTTGAATCTTTATGCATATGTTTATCCTGATTGTTTGAATGTCAACTGTAGAATATCGTAAGTAAGTTTCCCATCACATCATAGTTCAATAAAAATAAAAAAATTAAATGAAAAAAGACAAAAGAAAAAAGAAGAAAAGATGAGTCTGCTGGATTGAAAACTTGAAAGAGCGGTCCAGGTAAAAATTAAGACAAGGTTCGATAGACTGAAAACCCATAAGGGCGGTCTACGCAGAAATTAGAACCAAATAAATATCAAATTCATCATACTCTCCTTGGAATGGCGCAAGGAATAGTTTATCTCCTCCAGATGTTAGGATGAATATCTTCTGATTTCCCTAGCAGAGAGGAATGTCACAACAAAAGCTTCCAAGCTCTCATCATCAACTTCAAAGTGAGCATCACTAACATGATTCGGGATCAACGTTAACATCACTGGCTTCATACCAAAGAAGGAAATGAGTGTAAAAAAATCCTCTTCAAACTAAATTCAGGCTTTGAACTTAATTCTGATTCATCCACAAAATCAAACTTTAACTTGGACCCATGTCCATCATCACTATGAAGAAGTCATGGAATGCCCAATGAGATGAATCCTAGGGGCACCCATGCACCGGCATAAGAGGGAATTAATTTGCAAACCTCTGAAAGGCCCCTCATGTAATGAAGCTTCTACTATCGACTGGGACAATACTCCAAAACCAATGATATCTACAACAGACAAACATGCATCATATGATAAATATTATTCATGCATAAAGTCATTCATGCATGCATACGCATCATGTGACTTACAGGTGGAGGTAATGTTAAACTGAGGCAATGCCATTTTGACAAGAAAAAACTCTACTTGCATATGAGGAAACTACAAGTATCAAGAAGATGTCAGAACAACACATCATCAAAATTGAGAATGACAATGGCCCAACTCAGGTCATTTCAACTTTCGTCAAATTCAAGCCTACCTAGGCCACTTTCAAGCAGCATTATAACATCATAAAAGCCTCCCAAAACAATAGAGTGGCCATCGGGGCATTCCTCGAAATCTCAAACTCAAAATTCCACATTTATAATGAGCCTCAAGAAAAATTTCTCAGAACCCTCATGTTTTAATTCTTGATTGAAGGGGCAAAAATTTTTGCTTTCAGCAATCTCAATCAAGGAATTAAAACATGTGTCATAAGTATCTACTAATAAGATTCCTCATTCTTGCAGGTACCCCTTCAACTCACAAGGGGCATCTATGTCATACTTTCAGCAGTCAACATATCATCAAAGGTATGGAGCACATGGCTTTCATCCTTTCCCCAACAGTTCCACGGGTCATAGTCAACCTAGAGGTCAACTCACAAGGGGTATACAATTCAGATCGCAACGGTCAACCATCCCATAGCTGATTTTGATAAAGACTTATAGTAGTCTACATATCATCAAAGACATTGAGCACACGGCTTTCATCCTTTACCCAACAGTTTTGATGGTCACAGTCAACCTAGAGGTTAACTTACAAGGGGCATACAATTCAGACCGCAATGGTCGACCATCCCACAGAGGATTTCGACGAAGACTTACCAAAGTCAACGTATCATTAAAGGCATGGAGCATACGACTTTCATCCTTTCCCCAGCAGTTTCGAAGGTCACATTCAACCCAATATCAACTTAGAAGGGGCATCCAGCGTAGACTTTCTGCAGTCCACATACCATTCGAAACTTTCTACAGTCCATATCTCTTTTCAAAATTTTTACTGTCACCTTACTTTCTACAATCCACATTCCTTTTTAGACTTTTTACAGTCAACAGACTTTCTACAGTCTAAATTTTCCTCAGACTTTTTACAGTCACCGAACTTTCTACAGTCCGCATTCCTTTTCTCATACTTTTTACAATCAACGGACTTTCTTCAGTCCGCATTTCTTTTTAAACTTTTTACAGTCCACGGACTTTCTACAGTCGAAATGTTCTTCAAACTTTTTACAGTCAATGGATTTTCTACAGTCTGCATTCCTTTTTGGACTTTTTACAATTAACTGACTTTCTATAGTCCTCTTTCCTTCCGACTTTTTACAATCAAATAAACTTTCTACAGTTCGTAAATTTCCAACTTTCTACAATCAACAAACTTTCTACAGTTCACAGCTCCCTGACTTTTTACAGTCAACGAATTTTCTACAGTTCGTAATCTTCTGACTTTTTACAGTCAAATGAACTTTCTATAGTTCACATCTTTTCTAAATTTTAAAATTCAATGACATTTCTATAGTTCAAATCTTGTCCCGGCCTTTTTATGGTCAGCGGATTTTCTACAGTCCACGTTGTCAGTTGGCTTGTCACATCCTACACACAAGGATTCTCAACCAGGAGGATGGAGGCACACGGTTAACGTTCTCCCCCTAATGGTTCTAGCGGTATCAACAAGCTGAAGGTCAACCTTCATGGGCCAATCATTACCAAGCAGGTAACTCAAAAGGGGAATAATGAGACTAATCCCTAAAAGATGCCGCACCGAGATGAAAACTACATCATAATGTCATTAACTACATCGCAATGTTGTTAATGACATTGCTATGTCGTTAATGACATCGCTAATGTCGTTAAAGACATTGTAGTGGCAACAAAACCAGAATTGCACTTTGTGGATTTTTTCAGCCAAAAAATTCAAATTTTATTGACTTTAAACCCTATCTACATAATGCCATCCAAATTGGGCATTAATTAGGGTAAGAAAATAATGCAAAAGCCAAATATAGGTGAGCCAACTAGGACTTTTTGGATTGAAGAGAGTTCTACAAAAGAAGAACTGGATTGCCAGAAAAGGTAGAGGGAGTGAGGAAAGAAAGCTGGAATTTTGGTGCAAAAGAGAGAAGGAAGAGTTCAAAGTGTACTTGAGCAAGATTGAGTGTTCTTGAATGGTTTTTCTTGAGTTTAAGCTTCCCACAACTTGAGATTTCAGGTTAGTTAGATTAAATCCTTGAGGTTTAGACTTGAATGGAGAGTCTACAACATCTTTATCACTCAATTGAAGTTTGCTACACCTTCTGAAACATATACTTTGGCAAGGAATAGATCCCTTCCAAAGATTTTCGGTAAATCAACAAATCCAACCAAAAAGAAACAAGGAGAGCTTCCTGTAGGACTTCATGGACCTTAAAGAAAGTGGATTCATGACTACGAGGTAAGCCTCTAAGTTCCTAGAGTTTGTGCTTACATTTATATGCTTTTCTTTTTATAGTTTCATTCTCTTTTTTGTATTTTTCATTTTTTGCACACCTATCTATTTTGCACACCTATATACATATTCTACACATCTTGTGCTCTTAGGAATGATAAACATCATCCAAATCGGTTAAGTATAGCAAAAGTTATGATCATTTGAAGTTTTGGATTTTCGTTTTACTATTTTTTGTTATTTCTATGTGTTTTCTGCAGGTTTGGAGCCTCGATGTCATTAACAACATTACCTAATGTTGTTAATGACATGACCTAATGTCAATAATGACATCACAATGTTGTTAACGACATTGCCTTTAGCAGCATGCAATTTCACTTTATTTTGCTCCTTTTCGAATCGTTTAAGCCTAGAATGACCTGATGAGACCCTTCTAAGTTTGGAAATGCATCATTGGGGGAAACAAACCTCTAAATTGTAATTTTTTAGGATTTATTTATGATTTATTAATGTATTAATTTGTTGATTAAGGTTTGGAGTAGCAAAGGAAGCATTTCGGGCCATTCATATAGATATCACCCTTCATAGGGAAGTCGGTAACGATATGGATGACATCATTACCATTGTTAATCTAAACTATGGCTATGTTATGCATGTTTGGCCTAGATTAATGTTTCTAAATGTTGTTCTAGGTCACCTACATGAAAGGAACTCAAGTTCCCATATAACTGACCCAACAATATAACATGCGGCATTTTCACTAATAAAAATGACCAACATAGTTGAAAATAAAAATGAACAATTTTCACTAAATAAGAACTTCGAAATCTCTGTTGTTTTTACCTTGACCACATTGGTCTTGCCAAAATCCCAATCGAACGTACATGGTACACTCAGTACATATTTGTGTGGTGGAATATCCCTTGTGCTAACCTTTGTGGATGCAGATAGTTTAGGATAGATTTATGTTAGGGTTTAATTTCCTTCGGTTATCGCTTTGGATTTCTAAATCAAATGTAATATTTGTTTGGTATCGATGTATTCTAAGCGATTGTATCCCTTAGATTCAATGTATTTAGGTGATTTGTAAACTCCTAAACCCAATGATGTAATTAATCTCCCCGTAGAATAGGCGCATTTAATTTCCTACGTGTTTACATTCCGCAACTTACTTACCATTTCATGCACGTGTGATAAAAATAAACTAAAAATATCTAGTTTAATTCGAATATTATAAACGTGGTTTCTCTCATAGTGTAATTTAAGTCAACTGATGATGAAATAGATAACTCATCCCAGACCCAAATCTCTGAACTATGGTATCGCTTAGGCTTACAGATCTAGGCTGTACCAAATTTTCCCTGAAGAGCTGATCCGGTTGGCGACTCTGAGTACCATAGGCTAGAGATCCTGATCTTGAGTCTATTAAGCTTGAAAATCACATTTTCAAACACCATTTTACTCCGAGCAGAGAGTCCTTTGATGTGTTGCTCCTTACGAAAACCCCACACCCCATCTCATGGGGCCGGAGCCTCATGGCGATCGCCGGGTCGAACGTCGTCTGCTCACAAGTACCACATTCCCATGTTGCATAAGATTCAAGTAAAAGTCCAAAATTTCCTACAAATTAGTGATGTGCAATTTATATAGTCTAGTTGCATACCTTTGCTCTTAATGGAGGTTCAACCGAATCACATCTTCATATAACCGTTATATTCATATTCGAATATTTCCTTCTCTTAAGCATAGTATTAAGTATAAAGGACACTGAATACACACTTTGAATAATTTTCTCTCAAGGCATTTTTAGGTAACCTAGGATGCTAAAACACTCTTAGTGGTTGCATTTTATGCTCCATACCACTCTCCCCTTTTTTCAGTGGTTGCATTTTATGCTCCATACCACTCTCTTATTTTTTTCTTTTAAGCATATTTTTTTGAAGTACTTTGTACTTTGCACCCATTTTTCATGCTATGTTATTTTTCTTTTTACACTCATTGAATGGTTGTAGTTTCTACTCCGTACCATTTCTCACCTTTTGCATAACTCATTGGTTATCCTCTCTTTCTTTTGATATTTTCACTCTTAATACCCTCATCCTTTATTGATCAATTTCAAAGTATTATGGCTATAGTTTCCTAACACTTTAAACACACTCAATACTTATAAGACTTATTCGAGATTTGCATATACAACTCATAGTAAGAATACTATTAGATATTACTCTACTTAAACTTATCGGTAGCATTAAACTAAAACTATACAACTTATACTAATTCATGTTGCATTGAAATGTAAATCGAAACTTACTTGGAATGTTGCTTTCGAATGTTACTCACCACTCATCCTTGCTACATGTTGTGCAAATAACGCTCAATAACATGCGCTCAAATTTTGTATAACATCAAATTTGTAATACCTAAGACTCACAATAACCATGGATACTTGTTAGTAAAGTATGTATGGATAATGTATAAATAACAATAAAAATCAAGAAAAATTTTCAAATTCTTCAATTTTTCCATTTTATATATTTTTTTGGATTTTTTAGGATTTTTACAAATTCCCCCCCCCCACACTTAAGAACACAATGTCCTCATTATGAGATATCTAATAAAAATCAAAACTAAAAACTAGTCTAAAAATTTGAAAAGAAAAGTAAAGAAAAAGAAAAGATTAAAACCTGACTATTGTGAAGGAGAATCCGGGGGACTAGAAGTAAATTGACAATATTGATTTCTAAAGAAAGATAGTAATTTTCGAAGTATCGATTTATTACTTTTCTTTAGAATCTTCATGTCTTTCTTCATTACTTCAAGTTTCGCTTGGCAATTATCCAATTTTTGTTGCATGCTCACCTTCCAATCTTCTGGAGCTTCATCTTCTTCATCTTCGTCTTCTTCTACTTCAAGCATTGGAGCTTTTCCATGTCGACGGCTAATGGTTGGATTAGATGGTTCGATGGTAGAATCTTCATGAGCCAAGATTAGCTTCTTGGTGCGGTTGGAGTAGGAGTATAAAGAATATACACCATCGTTCTCTTGAAGAAGTCTGGTATTCTTTAAATAAGTCCCATCCATATAGTGAAAATACTCACCCGGTTGTTGGACATAGGGGAGTTCACCTCTTGCACCCAAGATAATAGCAGTGACAATTTCGGCTGCTCGAATCTTGTTCCTCATGCTTGTAGAATTCTTCTTCTCATATCCCATATAATATCCACGAATTCCACTTATTGCTTCATCAAAGCACAAGAAAGAACAAACAAATCTTTCTTTTGGACTTTGGTATTCTCTACTCAACAAAATACAGAAGTGGAAAAGTATTTGTGGAGAAGAGGAATGCACTCATCCTTAATAAGTTTATTAGGAGAATTTTTGGGATCAAAGACTCTCTTACCCAATAATTCTGTCCAAACTCGATTTGGTTGAAAAGAATCTATCATGCTCGATGAATTAACAATTTCAAATCCAAGCCATTCACCCATCATCTCTCTTGTGACGTTGTAATGTCATCCTTGATTATGAAATTGAATCACCCTCTTCCTTGCATCTTCATAGTCAAATGTTACTAGACAATCGAGAATCTAATCTCGATTTTGTAGAAAACGTAAATCCATAAACTTTGTGAGTCCAAGTGCCAAAAGATAAACCTCCATCTCTCTACGGAGATTCAATGTTTCCAAGAAGACCAAATCTAGGAATATCATCCCCGTGATATCCAATTTGTTAAGCTTTTGATAACGTTTGCCTTCTTCTTTTATCCTTAAAGGGAAAAGATAATGATACTCATCTTGGTATGTTTGGCTTTCTCTTTTATTTGCATATTTCTTCAAAGGCATCTTGATTATTTTGAAGTGTAAAGGTTAAGAAGAAAAAATTGAATGTTGAAGATTGAAGATGAAGAAATTTCAGAGATTTTGTAAGCTTTTTGAAGATTGTGTTGGCTAGGGTTCAACTTAGACCTATTTATAGAGGTTTAAGAGGTCTCTAATTGGTCATATTTAACAATATAGCTGTTATTGCTCAAAACTAGCCGTTAATGGAGGTTTTAGGCATCTGTCGAGTGTCAGATCATGATTTGTAACGGTTATAATTTACCCATGTCACGATAGTGAAAGATTATGACGATCATGATCTTCCTCACAATAGAAATAGAAAGTTTTGATTCCCAATACTCATGAGCACGAATGCCGCGGTCCCAATCTTCTTTAACTTTCTAATTTCTTCAAATTTTAGACTTGTACCTATAAAAACTTAGAAAAATAAACACAAACAAACATTATTAAATACAAAAGATAAATATTTACTATTTATACCTTGAGTAATCATGGTGAAGATAGCAATTGAACATCAACGTCTTATTGTTCAAATTTATTTTCAAGATAAGGTTTGCATCATTAACCATTAGCTCGGAATATTTCTCCATGTTCGGATTTCAATTCCAAAGCCCCATTATCAAACACTTGAATAATTTCATAAGATCCTTTCCAACGAGAATTGAGTTTTCCAGGGAACAAACAAAGCTTGGAATTATATAATAGAACTCTATCCCTGACTTTAAAATTCTTTTCCCGTATTTTTGCATCTTACCACCATTTTGTTTTCTCTTTGTAGATCTTTGCATTTTATATAATGACAAACATTGTTCTTCTAACACATTTAAATCCAATTTTCTTCTGTCACAAGCGTTGTGTAAATCCATATTTAAATTCTTCAAAGCCCATAAAGCCTTATGCTCTAATTCTATGGGTAAATGACAAGCCTTTCTGTAAACCAACTTATAGGGAGTCAAACCAATAGGTGTCTTAAAAGCTGTTCTGTAAGCCCATAATGCATAATTTAACTTAGTAGACCAATCTTTCCTAGAATTCGAGACAATATTTTCAAGAATCCACTTAATTTCTCGATTAGAAACTTCTACTTGACCACTAGTCTAAGGTTGGTATGGGGTAGCAATCCTATGATGTACTCTATACTTTTGCATCAAGCTTTCAAAAGTCTTATTAATGAAATGTGAACATCCATCACTAATAATGGTCATAGGAACTCCAAATCTACAAAATAATTACTTAAGGAACTTAGCAACTACTCAAGCATCATTCTTACTACTCTATCATCATTCCCCGCTAACGGTGCCAAAAACTACTCGTTCCAAAAGGCTTATCCACGGCAACGGTGCCAAAAACTTGTTCGCCACTTTTCTAATGATAAGTTTAATAACTTGTTCGTAAGATTTTGGCTTTAAAGTACAAGTGTTGTCAATACCAATTATCAAATAGAAAAATGATGATAACTGCAATATACAGTTGCAATGTAGTTTTAAAAGATATCGAACCCACAGGGAAGGAACCAGTTCTAAAGACTAACAAGAGTAACGGAACAAAGAAAATAAAATAAATGTTTTTATTGTTTATTGAGTAGGATGGGATATGATGGTGGATAAATGTATATAGATTAGAGTAGAAAAAATTAGTATAGATTATCCCTATGAACAAGTATAGCAAAGAAAACATGCAAAGTCAACAAAGATATTACATACACTAGACTAATTTAACAAATTCGGTACTAGATATTTAGATATTCAATTATTCACCATAGAGCAACACATGAAATGACTTTTCTAAATCTAGTGTAAATGAATTAAGACAATTATATAAACCTGGATAACAATACTACTATGCTTAGTACGGGTCACTCTCACATAGCCATATTTAGCAAGTTACCATTCCAAAACTTTTGGCTCACTAAATAGCATTATAATCATAGATCCAGTGATTATACACAATCTCGTTAACCCCAAAACTACTCTTAAAGTTAACTCATAAGCATATAACTTGATTAATATAAAAGACTCAACATGAAATACACATTATGACACATAGACATATCATAAACATTGAAATAGAAAGTATAAGTATTAAACAAATCAAAGTTCTAAGGTATGCAAGTGAAAGGTAAAGTTGATCAAACCGTATCCACTCTTTAATGGGAGCGTCAATTCTCGTAATTCTTGCGTCTGCTTTGTGAATATCGAACAAACTAATATTGAAGAATGAAAACTTTTATTGATAAGTGATTTACAATTACACTTATACAACAATCGCTCAAATATGTAGATAAATCTAATGATCGAAATAAGGTTCGAATCACTTTTACATTTTCCCGTTAACACTTTTGAACGTAGCAAAATATACATGATTTTCACACATATATACCCTCTATGTCACATTAAGTTCCCACACACCATACATGCCACGAAAATGGTTGAGTTTGGAGCCCTATTTATAGAGTATGAAGGGTTGCGTCTATCGAAATGAAGAGTTGTGTCCATTGGTGAAATATTACATCACTTCATTGTAATTGGTTGAATTGGGTTGATCTTATCCATAATGGAAAGGCACCTTTTCATGGTTGGTTGACTTCCAAAAGGTGTCTTGTCATTTGGTAGTTGATGGCGGTTGATGGCAATTGATTGTTCTTATCTGGCTGTTGGTTGTTGAGAAGAGTTGACCAAAAAATCGTCAAAGTGCGACCGCAAAGTACATGTCACGACCGTGAATATTTGGTTGGCAACTTTCTGTTCTAAAGAATACTAAGTCGCAATCGTGAATGGTTGTCACTACCGTGAATTGTGTTTTTCTTCAAAATCCTTCTTGTAACTTTACTGATCTTTGACATCTTCGATCCTAAGCCAAATCCTTAAGTTCCACGTAATCTTTTTGCACCTTTTTCACTCGTTTTCATAGATTTCCAACTTTAATCATTTTACTTTCAAGATTTACCTAGTTACTGCATTTGCATAAAAAACAATTACTTACCACGTGAAAATCTTTTATATGAAGTATAAAAATGACTTAAACTATGGTGTTTAATGTGTAAAATTATCATAATAATAAGTGTAATTATACACTTATCATTAACAAGATTGTGTATAATTACTGGATCTGTGATTATAACGCTGTTTAGTGAGCCAACATTTTTAGAGTGGTAACTTGCTAAGTATGGCTATATGAGATCGACCTGTACTAAGCATAGTATTATTGTTGTCCAGGTTTTTATAAGTGTCACAACTCGTTTACCCTAGATTTAGAAAAGTTAATTCATGTGTTACTCTGCAGTGAATTATAGGATATTTGGGAGTCTAAAATCGAGTTTGTTGAAGTTATCTAGTGCATAAAACATTCTTGACTATTTTGCATATTTTAGTCTACTATACTTGTTCTTAGGGAATATCTATTTGCCTTGCATCTTCTCTAATTTGTTCATGCATTTGTTCATTCATCAATCTACCATTCAAACCTTCAACTTATTTTTTTTCTTTTGTTCAGTAACTCTAGTTGATCCTTAGAACCGAATTCCTTCCCTGTGCGATCGATATCTTTTAAAACTACATCCCAACTGTATACTTGCAATTATCATCATTTTTCTATTTGATAAGTAGTACTGACAACACTTGTTCATAATTAGAACTTTTATATTATCAGTAGAAAAGTGGCAAACAAGTTTTTGGCGCCGTTGCTGGGGAAGGCAAGTGCGTTCTAGAGATCAAATTGCCGGAGAATGGACAATTATATTTATGTGTCAATTAGATTTATTTGTTTTTGATTTTGTTTTTGTGTGTGTTTTTAAGTTAGTGTCATTTTAAAATAAAAGAAAAGTGAAAATTTTTTGGATTTTAACATTTCGCGCTTATGAATGGAGTTGTCAAAACATTCTGTTTTTGTCTAAGTGAAAGTCACGATCACGACGATCCTTCACGATTGCGATATGCGTGATTTCACAACAGTTATTGCTGTTACGTCTCTTTCTTTTAACGGTTACATTAGATATATAACCATTGAAAAAGCAACATACTCTATTTTCTATGTATATGTAACTATTTTCCTAGTTAATTTTCACAAATCAATCACTATTTTTCACAACTTCAATCTCTTGCAAAGTAAATTTTCTATGTCTTTCCCAAAATAAAAATGCAAATCTTTCTTTCAAATTCTTGAATTAAATTTCAATGGCTCCAAAGAAATCAGCAGCAACCAAGGGAAAGAATAAATTGGTCAATCAACAAACCAAGTATGGATGTCCTTTTCTGATCTATGGTGAAGATGAAGTTGAGAGATACATGAGGATTAAGAACTTTGATTTCCAAGTTAGACTCTTCTATGATCCTACTTTTGCAATTGAATGGCTCCAAAGAAATCAGCAGCAACCAAGGGAAAGAATAAATTGGTCAATCAACAAACCAAGTATGGATGTCCTTTTCTGATCTATGGTGAAGAAGAAGTTGAGAGATACATGAGGATTAAGAACTTTGATTTCCAAGTTAGACTCTTCTATGATCCTACTTTTGCAATTGATGTTGGAATAGATGCGGAAGTAGAGGAATACTTTTTGCTATTTGGGTTGGGAAGCTTTCTGAACATGTGTTTCCCGTTTAACGAGGAATGGGTCCTCGAGTTTTTGGTTACTATTAAGGAGGATGGGAATTCTCTAAAAAAGAAATTTAGGAATGAAGGGGATGAGTATAAGTTCAACTTAATGGATTTGATTAAGTGGTTTGGTTTTGGAGAAACCTATGAAGAGGTTGAAAAGGAAGACGATTATCTCTCAAAGTCTTTTTTTCCGACACGAGACTACCAAAGTATTGATGAAGGATTTGGTTGTATTGGAGTGCGCCATTTCGCAATTAAGGCCAAAGTTTTTGATTTACATGTTGGAATCCATCACTAGTCTTACTACACATAAAAAGGCTAGAGTTGGAGGTGCGAATACAATTAGCGGAATTATTTTGGGAGCAAAAAACCAACTGCCATACCGATATAGTCGTAGAGAGAAGTTCAACTTTATGGGAGGAGTTTACATGAAGAGAGCGAGATTAGTTAAGGAAGAGCAAGGGAAATTATGGAGTAAGGGTTAGGAAGTTACGACCAATAGAAGAATCTACTTCTTGAGAGAACCAATCTAATGAAGGTATTGAAAAAGTTCAAATTGGAAGTAGTGAAGCGATATAAGCCTCCTGGAGTACACATGCTACTGAAGATACTTGGAGAAACAAGTTCGTGAACGATATCAATCAAGCATGCCTTGATATAGCTTCCATACAATAAGATGTGTGTCAACTTACAAAATCCAATATTTCTTTGAATCGGAAGTTAAATTCGTACTTCAGGAAGCTGAATATAGATATCTCACCAAGTCCTCCAGATTCAAGTTCAGAAGAATGAAAATAACTGGGTTCAAATTTCTTTTTCTTTTCATTTTCGTTTGCTTTGTGTGTTTAGTTTCTTTTTTTCATTTCTAGTTATGTCTCTCACAATGAGGATATAGTGTTCTCTAGTGTGGGGGGCAGTTGTATAAAATCCAGAAATTCAAAAAAGTCTAATAGAATTAAAAAAAATTGAAGAATGAAAAATTTTCTTGATTTTATGTTGTTTATACCTTATCCATACCTAGACTATACTAACATATGTTCCAAGGTAATTGTGAGTGTTAGGTATTACAAGTTCGATGTTAGTGCAAATTTCGAACAAAATTTTTTTTTTTTCGAGTATGAGCGCACGTTGAGAGTGTGAGCGCTTTAGTAGATTGGCACAACATTTAGCATTTGGCAAGGATGAGTGGTGAGTAACATTTAATAGCAACATTCCAAGAAAGTTTCGATATATATTTCAATGCAACATGAATTAGTATAAGTTATATAGTTTT